>CABFOS010045056.1:9876-23240 GCA_900660315.1 Diretmoides pauciradiatus | reverse complement strand
GGGCCTAACAAGAGGGGACAGGGTGCCTAGGCAGCTGGTGATGGTTCTGATAGAGGAAGGGGGGCCAAAAAGGACAACCTCACACTTAGTGCTTCTTTAGTCTTCGTTGTAAACAAATACACGGTGTCAGCCGGTACCGGAAACAGCGCTCTGTGTTTTACGACAGCGGTGTTGCGCTTCAACTTCCTCGAGTGGCCTTTAGTGGCCGCTAAAGCGCACGAAACTGTGAAAACTACATAGTGGGGCTTTAAGGATCAAATCATTAAACATCACATGGGCAAAATGTTTGGTCTGATGAACTTGGAAAAAGCAAATGACCTGGTACACACTATGGTGGATCACTGAACAATAAATTTATTTGTGAAAATAAGTTAGCAATACATTTAGGCTATTTAATTCTCTTATGGAAGAAATCAACCACTGTAAAGTAAGCAAGGCGTGGGCAGGAGAGTTCGCTCTGCGTGACCAATTTGCTGAAAATCTGTGTGATATTAGCCTCCGCTGGGAGCTTAAGAAAGTAATTAGACAACAGCCTACTATATCGTTTTTTGATCTCAGCAACGAAGTTCTTCAGTGGGAGGAGGAAACTGAGTTTGGGGCAGAGCGACGGTAGAAAACAGTGGACTCATGCGGGACATGGCAGGCGTTTCAGCAGGAGGGCCGAGTGTCATGACAGCCGCAGTGGAGGCAAAACCCCACCCCATTTCATTTTTCAATACAGGACGGTCCCGTATTATACGGGACGGGTGGTAACCCTAAGCTAGACCTTTGTTGGATAGGGACAACTGTTGTTGTGACTAGATGTGCTACAGTACAAGTGGATGGTAACACAATAACAAGAGATGGGATCAAGCGAAAGGTAAAGAAAAATGTTTTATTTCTCTGTCGGGATCCTGTCAGACACTTAGAACAACAATCAGAGCCGGTCAGTGGCAAAAAAACACACTTTTAGAGGACTATGCACTTGCCCCGAAGTATGCTAACCGCTAGCAGCTACAGACTCGGTCAATACTAGAACAATTTCAAAAATTCTTGTTCCCACAAGTCAGTTAGACACACGGCCATGGGAAAATAGGATCCAGGTTGAAAAATACCGAAGTCATCCTTTAAGCTGTTTACATGCACCTTTGATAGCCTGTGATGGTTTATTCATGGCAACAGAGATGGTCAATTAGCACAATATTCCTGTCCAATTGTGGGGTCTCGACCACAGACATACAAATAAGTATGAAAAAGTGCATCTGCCCTCTCCCTCTTTGCCTGATCAATACTAATACTAAACCATGGGAAAGAAATGATCCCAGTAGTAACTATGATTTCTTGACACTCCTGACAAATAATTTGATGTTCCAGGCCACTATACTTTTTACTATAATGAATCATGGACCTCAAGAACACCTGTTGATGGAAACTCTCTCACTCCTAAAAATACTCAACAAATATGGATTATGGATTTTGATATTTTGATTTAAACACTGGAGTAACCCAGGCTTCCTAACAGGGTTTTACCTCTGTACTCGGTTACTTTGAAAAGTGAAATGCCAGTGGTTAAGTTAGAGGTAAATAATTCACATTTGCTATTCTAGTGGCCCGGGACAGTTCAATTAGTACTTAAGCATGAACAGGCGTCTTTCAGAGCCAGAAACCAAAGATCTGAGATTGTGATCAGTGCGTCACACAAATGTGCAGTCCAGAGCTGTTCCAGTGACAATGAATGACTGATCATTGGTACAAATTAATACAATGTTTGTCTCAACACTCACACCTAAAAGAGCTTTATATTATATTCTAATAGCAATTGTTTGTATTTTTCAGTACATTCTCTCTGTACAGCAACACAGATTAGAGTGGGATGACTTCTCTCTCGTTTCTGGCAGTTCATTGTAACTAACACAAACCAAACATGTAGGACCAACATATTCTAATACTGAAACTTAGAAGTTGTTTTATTCGAGGATGGTTGGTAGTGTGAGTGGGGGAGAATGGACCAGCAAGCAGGCGTTGATTTTCCAGACACAATTAAAAAAGAACAATTTATTCGGACTGACCACAAACAGGAGAAACAAAAACAATTTCATTAAGTTTATCACTGAGGGTCGAGTTAGTGAGAAGAAACGCTTCACAATACACAAACACTGGCTGTCCTCCATTTTCCTAGAGAGAGAGAGAGAGAGAGAGAGAGAGAGAGAGAGAGGTCTGTGGCCAATCAGGGAGGATCTCTGGAATTAATGCAACTTTGACCCAGGTGGCATCAATCTCCTCATTTGGAGCTAAATGGTACTTTGCCAAAAATATTAATCAAATGAATCAAATCAGATGCTCTTCATCATCCCGTCCTTAACCTCATCCATCCTTTCCCTCTGCAATGTTGCAATCTATTCATCTCCAAAACAGGAGAACTCACCTTTGCTCCGATTGGTGATTGAATACTGTAATTTTAAGTTCCAGTGCTTTCCATCTGAGCACACATCTTATTTTATTTACAAAGTATGTGCCTAATATACAGGATTGTGTGTAGTGTGAAACAAAAGAAGTGTGTTTTAGAATTGCAGTCCGAAAAGCAGAAAATGTTTAGTACACAAGTTTCAGGTTTTGGTTATTGTGTCTCAAGTTCCAGTGTTAATGTGTGAACAATGAAGAAAAAGTGTAATCAATCTGGTGAATTGTGGAGCGCATAGTTAGCAAAGTGAGGTATCAAACTAGATTAAAAATATTGTGCACCTTCTACAACGTTTCTTAGTTTCAAAGTTTATTATTTCCTTTAGAATTTGATGGACTGAAGTCAGAACAGTGATGGGAGTAATCTACTGACAGAGATCAGTAGAGTAATGAGTTGGAACATATGTTTGCTTGTACTCAGTCAATCACAGCCCTCATTTGTAAACCTTGCATATGCACTTAAATGTGTTAATGTCTTCCCGTGCAATTTCCCTTCCCGTGGGATTCTTAAAAAGAAAAATTGATGTTTATACGCATGTGCATTTTTTTTACACCATGTGTTTGCACATGGAACACGTTCTACAAACTGTAAAAGTAGGCTAATGCAAAGATAAGACCATACATGTTCGTCTTTATACTCCACAGCAGACCTACGTACGTAAGTACGTAAGATTTGGCCTCGTCATTACATTGTTTAAAGGTGAGGGCAGGCCTGAGGGGTGGTGGGAGGCGAGAAGAGGAGCCTGAAGAAACATGCAGCACCTAAACCCCCTAAACTCTCCACTAGAAGAATAGAAGATGTTGAAAACATATTGCATCAAACACACAAGAACAAATTCCACAGGTCTGTTATCGGGCTTTAGCAGAGAAGTAGTAGCTGAGATGATCACACTGAAGAACCAGAGAAGTGTTGCCAACAATGTTTGTGTGTAGTTTCTTAGAAGTTGACTGTGGCTTCCAAAAAAATGTACATGCACTTGAACGTACATGAACGTATGACTTGGCCACGATAGAATGTGGAGCCAAAACATTAAAAGTGAGTTGCTGCCCAAATACTTTGTGACCACACTGTAAATCTTCTTTCACGTAAAATTCAATCTAATCATAAACAAACATAGTTTCTAGAACATTGGTTATAATGACGGTCATCTCACCATGCAGGGCCTGTCAGCAGAAAAACCATATGTAAATATGTACGATAAGCTTTCAATTTACTCTAATCACAACATTGTTTGCAGAAACAAGCAAATAAGCACAAAACAAGTTGTAATCCCTCCTGGAACACTGCCAACTCATCCACAACACACTTGTGACATGATTGATGACCCATTCAACACGTATAGAGGCTTCATTACATGAAATGCTATGACCTACAGTGTATGCAGGCACATTGTAGAAAATTGTATTTTATTTGAAAATTTGGTGCATTAGTATACGTAATAAAGTTGTTACAAATGCTTATTACTTATCGACAAATACATAACGAAATAGGTTTGGAACCTATGAATGTACTCAACTGCTACCTGAGTTTGTGTCTCTCCTTCACACAGCAGCTGTATAAACCGACCGATCCATTCACTAGGAATCACATTACACTCGTCCTATAGTCCACATTTCCAACTCCATGTTTTGCCCAAATAATGACTTGTAATTTATTGAGTCTACATAATATTGTAAACTAGGATTTCTGCCTATATTTGTGTTCTGCTTTACATGTTAAAGGGCCACTAGGGCAGATGGTCAAGAATTCAATTCCTCCAAACACCAGTGTTTCTCTCCTTCAAAATCATTCATTTGAAAGCTTTAGGTTTCCATATTACCACGTTAATTATTCATATATGTTCATTTGGAGCCTCCGTTGGAAAATCAAGCAAATCCTTTTGACCAGGGACACAGAATAGCAAGGTGACCTCTCTGCTGAACCCTGGAGCCTTTGTCCACTCAACCCCCGCGGTGGGTAAAAGCGAAATTGAAGCAGAGGCGGAGATTGTTTATTGATGTATAAAACTTGTCTCCCACACAGCAGGAGTCCATAAATAGCTAACCCAGTGGTCTGCGTGCCATGCTTGAAGAGCTAGCGATAGTCCCTTTTGTAATGTGCAAAATGATATCTCTCCAGTGTTGCCATCTCTATTACAGGCAGATGAGATTGTCTTACCCTGTGGATTTGCTTCAGAGAACATGACAAATGAGCTTGAGCTGCTTGCTACGGACTAGTAGAGCTCATGCCTATCCAGGAAAGCAGAGGTGACGACCACAAGAATCCATCAATGAGGTATGACACCATTTCAAAACAATTAATGGATGTTTTCAGTAAAACTGATCAGGCAATGCTTTGTGTATTAAAAATAACTACATGGACCCCCTGTTTCTGTTGTTGTAATAACAATATAACACATTAAAACAACAAATCAGCTACATACTACATACTTATTGTTTATTAACAGAATGCAATTGTTTTACAAATCTTCACACCATTTACAGCGGATGTGTCCATAACAAAATGAATGTGAGTTCATGTCAGTTTTTTGCATCTCGTCCAAAGCCCTTTGAAAAGTTGTGTATGTCGTGATGATATGGACACTTCAGAACTCAGGAAGAACGCTGGATTGTTGAAGAAAGATGTTCTCCATAATGGAAAGAGGGGACCTAGATCTAGAAAAAGAGAAAATTATTAAACTTTACAAAATGAACCTTGGTCGCATTTTGACTGTATCTGAAGGAATGTTACTTTTTCACACCACACTGTTCAGTTGTGCATAAACTGCGCTCTTTAAACAACACTGTTGTAGACAGCGGAGGTGTTTTTGAGGAATGATATCTTCAGAAAATGCTTTGTGGTATTTAAAGCTGCAAATAATTTTCATATAAAATCAATGTCTACGTGAAATAAAAGAATTTGACAAATTTGTTCTCTTGTACACTTGTCACTTTGAAGGACCTCTGTGGTCCCTAAATCCTGCTCTTATTTGGTTGTAATCAATTCTTAATTACATGAAAATAAACTTTAATTGACTCAAGCATGAATTGAAAAGATTTGTGGGATCATAACTTTATTGAATGGAAAAGTTTTTTTGTATTGACATGCCTTACACACAAATATTTAGGGCCCTTTTGTAGATTGAACGCGTTAAATTCTCCAAACGGAACCAATTGTATATGTTCGATTTTTCTGCACTCCGGTGTCAAACTCAAGACACCCGCAGTTACGTAAATATTAACATAGGTTCATCACAGCAAAGGTATCGGTTACAAATATGAAGGAAATTATGCAAACATAAAATTAAAAAAGCTGTGGAAAACTGTGGAGTATAATGTAATATGGTCATGCAGTGTAGTAAATGTGTAAAAATGCTTTTTAAGTGTTTGTGTAGAGAGTAAATGGGTCTGAAATGGACTCACTTTCCATCTAGACCACCAGGACAACAATCATGGCCTCAGACGTAGCAGACTGCTTGAACAGAAAGTCATAAACACTGGCCAGATGATCTCGCTGACATATGTTTAAATGGATCCTACTTCGCACTGATGTTTACCGATAGAATATCACATAACTTTCTGCATTTTAGTTCTCATTTACCTCCCGGTATAAGCTGTGACAAATCAATCTCGCGCCCTGGGTGGCTGGTAATACTGCTGTGTGGGTCGTGTCCGTCTCGGCTGCCCATCTCCCCCACGGCGGAACTCTATTGAACTGTCATAGTAACCATCATCTTCCTCCTGCCAGTGTACATTTAATATGATTGTAATGTCACTGTGGGTAACCAGAGATGCAATTTTACTCATCACTGTCGTTCCCTGTGGCACACGCCAGTCAACCGGCCAATCAAAATGGGAATAGCTTTATTTCTATGTTGACGTTGGCCCCAACTGAACATGTAAAAGGTTGATTAACAGAAATTTAAGAGTCACCCCCCCCCATGAAATGATGAAAATCCATCATCATCATCTACTCACCCCCATGCCAGTTGAAACTCCACTGAAGTCTTAATATTTACCTCACAGAATTCCTCGTTTTTGACAATGTGAACAATTTTAGTAACGTGTCAGTGACGTAAATATACAGTAGGTATGGGATTAATTTGTAATGGGGTAAATTTAGGCATATTACAGTCCATATATATTTTCTGGCTACAAAACATGTATTGATGCCAATTGTTTGATTACATTGTCCAAGTTGTTTAATGAAATGTGATAGTCCATTTTATAAACAGAGCGTGTTGGCTTGAGTTGGTTGGGAGAAAGCCGAGCTGGAACTCTGAAGCAGATCCGCTGTGCTCGTGGTTCTATGTACTTCAATGGAGTTCCGACTGATGTGGGCGTGGGTCAGGAGATAAAGACAACTTTCATTTTAGGTTGGGCTATTCCTTTAACAATACATAGGCTGGATGACAAGTGTAAAAAAACTAATATTGTATTGAAATATATGTATATAATATATTGCTTCACCTGTCCACAGACGGACTGTTAGACAACATTTGCCTCAACTTTAGGATCATTTAATTTCAGCGGAGTGGTTTAGTCTCGCTTGTTTGAGTCTAACAGGGCTTGGTACATGCTTTCCTCCTCCTCACCCATGAGTCAGCAGCAACAGGTTTGATGTTGTGCAGCAGAACCTCTTCACAATTGCCATAGTCACTAAACACGACCACAGCTGTGGAGCCCGATGGATGCACAGCATCTACTCTGGCACGGTAGAACTGTAGACAGGAAAGCACACGCAACCACAGAGAGAAACACATTCAAATATTAATCATTTGTACACAAGCAGTTCTGTACTTTATACTTGTCCCTGGACTTTGTCAAGACAGGTAAAGTGGGTTGTGTCAAATTAAAACATGATGACCTTGATTACTGCAACTCTCTCTACTCTGTTCTCAGCCAGAAGTCAGTCTACTGTCTACAAAACGGTTGCCTGTACGTTTAAGAATAGATTTTAATTTTACTGATAACTTTTAAGGTGCTACATGATCTGGCTCCAAGCTACACATCAGACCTTTAACCCCTTATGAGTCAGTGTATGAGTCAGTTTTATACTTTTAAATTTCTTCTGAAAAAGCACTTTTATGAACAAGTCTTTTTATAATTGCCAATTTTAGTTGTTCTATCTTGAATCTTCTTTTCTATTTTGTTTCCTTGTTTCAAATTTGTATGTACCTTATTGTTTTTTCACTTGTATCTAGCACTTTGACATTTTGATTTCTTTCATGCTGTAAAGGAAGTTGTAACATTTCTTTTGAAAAGTAAAGTCAAAATAATAATTAATAAAGAAGTGAAAGGGAAGTTTAATCAGGGATTACTAGTGTACTAACAAATTAGGGTATTGATTCCTCTTTGGAAAGTTTGCCTAGTGCCCTCGAGACTGCCTGCATACTCTCCTTACAGTAGATGCCTTCACCAAATTAGCATTAACCTTAAAATGCTTGTAGTGTAGTGGTCTACTCCACCGCCTACCAACCCTGATGCCACAGGTTCGATCCTCAGAGTTGCAGTATTACGCTAGCTGACTGTCGTCATCTTTCTGCCTCATCATGTTTCATGCATCTCATTTCCCATTTAAGGGACCCAATAAAAATCCTATAATCACTTGGCCATTTCAACAGATCTAGAGGGATGTAGACATAGATGCTTGCACTGCTGACAAGTACAAAAATTACAAAGTTCAAATACACTTTACTAGTCTCGACAAATCTCATGATTTTCAATTATACTATTTGTATTGTGTACACATATTATACATGTATTGTGTATGTAGTTTCTCTTATTTTATGCAAACCTTATGTTTTAATATCAGCTATTGCTATGTTATCAATCTAGTAATGACATACCTTACGGTCCTCCCAGTAGAGTGCCAAACAATGGTCTCCCGGTTTCCAAGACTGCTCTGTGATATGACCTTTCTCTGGTCCTGTAGGACCTTGACCTTTGCCTTGTCCTGGCCTCTTCTTAGGTCCTGGGTTATGAGAGGTGTTTTTCTTGGGGAGTGGCTCCCGGTGAGGAGGGCCAGATGAGTTTATTTGCTTAATTGGCCCAGTTCTTTTGTGCTCAGTGTCTCCATTTTGGAAGCGAGAAGAATCTCCCGTCATGGATTGAGAGTCCCGAGACAACCCCGCTTCCTGGTTCGTCACTGTGCTTCCTCCCCACGAGTTGAAATTTAATGTCCCGCTGTCCCTTTGACGGTCAAAGTGGTCTGAGTTTGGCCGGTCGTTCTTCCCCCTTCTCCTGCTGCTGTTGGATTCTTCAATTCTGTTGTCTGCACGCTTATAACCTCCTCTTCCATCTGCTTCATTGCCTGCAAAATCAGTCTGTTTAGATGTAGGTGCATTGTCTTTTGGCCCTCTCCTGTGGGATGGTTCAGATGGTGAGTTCTCTCTTGCAAGTTGTTGAAAACCCCCAACCGCACTCCCACTCCCACCACCACCATCACCACCACCTCCATTTCTGGACCGCTGCTGGAAAGTTCCAGTAGAATCCATCTGCTGATGTGGTTCTTTAGACCGTGTGGTAGCAGAGAAGAAAGAAGACGACATGTGCTCATCTCGCGTCTCTCTCCTGTTGTTCTGCCATCTGTCTGGTGTGCCACGTGGCCCTCTCTCCATGCCCTTCCACTGCTGGGCTGGGGCTGAAGTTTGCAGAGTTGTGGAGTTGGGAAGAGGCTCCTGGCCAGGTTTGGGGAAGTCAGTGTCCCTGTGGAAGCGGGGTGGTTTGTCGTTCCTTTGTTTGTCTTTGGAGTAATAGTCGGAGTTGGAGAAATTCGCTTTACCATCGTGATGTCTCTGAGGTGGCTGTTTTTTTGGCTCTAGGAAACAAACAGAAAATGGGGCGTGTAATCTGTCGCTATGGGAAGACCATGAATGAAATGAATGAATGACAATTGGCTTCTGATCTGGGGTATTTGTCGGCAAGCTCCATAAACTGTCGGCAAGTGGAAAATCCGGCTAAAATCGTGTAGTCTGAACTTGGCATAAGGCGCTGCGTGCACGGAAAGTCTATTGTTGCCCTTATGAGTCTCATTGGAAATATTATTGCTTCAATGGATTACGGTAGCCCTACGAATTGACCAAAAGTCCACAATAGCAGCAGCAAAGATTCCCTTTAGCTACTGCCTACAATTACATTTGTCCTGTAAAACATCAATTTTCAGCAAGGCAAAAAGCTCACATTAAGTGGCCCCATACAAAAAAGATTTATAATCGGGACTATGCAATGAAAATTCTTCTTCTAAATATTGTTGAAGTAAAAGGTTAAAGTTTCAAAGTTACAAACTTGAGAGGTACCCACCATCAATAGAGAAAACTCCCATCTTGGATTCCAGAAAGTCAAAGAGAGTGCTGGGTCCAGAGGGCCTTCCCCCTGCTCCCTCCTCCTCATCTTCAATCCTGGGCCTTCCTCTTCCCTTTCCTCTACCTGAAAAGAACCCCGGAATAAAATCACATAGAACCAAACTACACTGATCACTCAGAAGTACACACACAAACATCCATTCTGAGCCTGGGTATCAACATATATATGTGTGTGTGTGTGTGTGCGTGTTCATTTTCAGCCTGAACCTGGTTGTACCACATTTTCACAGAACTATGCCAGGGTTTTTTCCTGCATGAGTAGAGAGTATATGTAGACTGTTGTAGCCAATAATTACAACAGTCATTTATCATGGATGAAACATGATGCAACTGCGCAAGCTAAAACCTACAAAATGAGTTTTTGACCATCAGAGGCAATATCCAGTGCCGTGTACTTCCAAAACCTAGGGAGTAAGAGAGTAAGTGTGTGTGCATACCTCTGGGCGGGGCCCTGCTGGATTCAGCTGCAGCGAGGCCGGGTCTGCAGACAGAAGATCCAGTCAGTAGGCTGTTGAGTGCCACCTCCAGATTGTTGTTATTGTCCATCAGAGCCTGGCGTGCAGCCTCTCTGTTAAAACCCATCTCGATGATGTCTCTCAGAGCACGCTCGTCCACCTGCATACACGATTTAAGGAGAGAAAGGACAAAAAGGAAAAAGTTGTAGAATGTACAGGGCAAAGCAAGATAAAATACATGAGGGTAGCTAGTGGTTGTATGGTTATATTCAGCAGAGAAGGAAGGTTAAGTGTGTCACAGAACAGTTGATAGGATGGATAGCAGGGAAAAAGAAAAAGAAACCCATGAAGGAGAATGATGAGAAAACAGTAGTATACAGCAAAAAGTAGAAGAGGATGGATGAAGAGACAAGATGGGAACAGACATAACAGAATATACAGAAAACAGAGGAAACTAGAAGTGGTTGTGCTGTATGCCTCCACCAACCAGTAGCCAGTGCTGTGGTTTTTGCGGTGATGTGCTGGGGTGATGGTATCAAGGCTTGGAGGTCAGCAGGCTCAACAAGTTGTTATGGAAGGCCAGCTACAGCATGTGAAATTCCCAACTCAACAGTGGTTCCTTACTAGACCATGTGCATAGCAATGAAAAAAATCCATGTATGGCGAAACTGTTTCCTACTACAGTGACCATGATGTGATTTGGGTCGCTATTCTATGAACAAAGTGACTAAGCTCATCCAACATCTGCCTTCGATCAGCTCATCACCTCTTATCTCCAGTATTTCAACCCTGGCTCTTCACCCATTCATCGCAAGATCGTTTTCTCAGCTACAGCGGTAAACAAACCTCCCTAGACTATAGTGTATTGGGAAAACTATTCCTTTTGTTGTTGTCTAGCTTGTTATTAATTGTCTTTCTGCCTCAGCTTTGTTGTTTTTGTTCTGCTGTATGCCCATTAGTGTGTAAGTTCATTGAGAGGAACAAAAAACTGAGTCAAATTCCTTGTATGTGTGCACATGCTTGGCCAATAAATGTGAAATATGGTCACAATCTCCCCTCAGTTCCTGAGTTATGGTGTTGAATGATGGCCAGAAAAGTGTTTTTGCAGAAGATTATGTCACAGTGAAGTTGACCTTTGACCGTTTGGATATAAAATGTCATCACTTCATCATTTATCCTATTAGATTTTTGTCTGAAACCTTGTCATAATTAGCATATGAATTCTTGAGTTATGGCCAGAAATGTGTTTTGTGAGGTCACAGTGACCTTGACCTTTGACCACCAAAATCTAATCAATTAAACCTTGAGTCCAAGTTGACGTTTGTGCAAAATGTAAAGAAATTCACTCAGGGCGTTCCTGAGATATCGCGTTCATGAGAATGGGACGGTCGGACAACCCGTAAACATAATACATCTGTGGCCTCATAACCTCATAAAATCTTTATCTAAACCTTAAATCTTAATGAAGATATCATAAGTACATATGAGTACATTAACAAATATGATAACTTTCATTGTTTAACAAAACTGCTTTACTTGACAAAAATATAACATCCCTGTGAGCAATCCCAAAATGTTAAATGTTGTATTAATTTGTCCAGAGAACAGACTTCCAGAAAGAAAGTTGGCTTTGTCCTATTTAGACAGTAGAGGCTTCTTCCTGGTTACACTTGCATGAATGCCATTTTTATTCCGTATTCTTCTGAACAATGCCATCAGATGCTACAAGGAGGTTCGTAGATCTCTGGATGTTGTTCTGAAATACGAATTCTCCAGAGATGGCAGCACTCACTGAACTTTGGTTCGAATTGGATTTAATACAGTCTGCACTCAGATTTCCAACACATTCCATAATTAACCGGTGTAATATCCTATTTCAAACTCTTTCTTTGTGCAGTCTAAGGTTGGCTTGGTTCAGCCTACAAACTGGCAAGTCACAAGATCATGGTAAATTGGTATACAAATTCTAAATTACTGCCACTTGAGGAAAGCCTGGCCAGGTCTCTGATTCATTTCGATTTCTACATCATAATCAACTCCTGACGCAGTCTAGCAGCCAATAAACGAGACTTCATTAAACTAAAATAGAAAGTTGGAGCGTGTGCGCAAATGTACATGATCCGTGACTCGTGATCCTACCGGTACCTAGAGGTTCGTTCTTCGATTTGCGCATGCGCAAATGAACGATCCGTGAGCCGACTCAAAAAGATTTGTTCATTTGACTGAACAAGTTCCGAATCTGAAAAAAGATCCGAACTTCCCACCACTAGTAGTCACTTGAATGCATTTTTTCATCACGGAAGTTGACCAATGGTGACTATGGTCTAACTATCACTCAGTCAGTCATTCAGTCAGCGGCTTTCCCGTTAATAGGGCTGGCCAAAAACTCAAAATACATTAAGCTGACTGAGATTACAACACGATTGCTTTACAGGGTTGGACAAAGTTTTCCTTCTCACCAGCTCTCGATAGTTTCCATCCTGTCTGCTGTCACTTCTTTCGACTCTCTCCTCTCGTCTCCGCTGATGGTATGAGTCGCGGCCCCGGTAGGAGGAAGCCACACTGCTTAAGTTACCGCCTGCATTTCCTCCACCACCAAATGTACGGGGAGCCTTAAGAAGGGAAAGAACATGAAGACCAGTGAAGGGAAGTAATGCTAATAAGGGTAATAAACTGTATTTGCATAGTTTATTAAAAGTGTTTAACAATCAAATGAAATGAAACAGCATTATCATAAAATAAGACAAAACAAGTAAAACCAAGGTACCACAAAATACAAGTAAGAACACAGACAATATCAGAGCTGTACAATTTCATGGTCGACAGTTTCAAAAAATGCACTGCGACCTAAAAGTACCAAAATCAAACACCATCAGACACCAACATCTGCTGCTAAAAGGAAGTTGTTGGTTACTTTAATAAGGGCAAGACTCTACATAATACATATCTCTAAAACCAGATTGGAATTGCTCAAAAATATTGTTTTGACTGATAAAAGCTATTAGTTGAGATGAAGCGTTTCTTGAAGCTTGGAGATAGGCCTGAAGTTACTGGGATTTAAGGGATCTAGAATTGGGTTGTTAAAAAGAGGTTGAACCAATGCATCTTTAAAAGCTGACAAAATTCC
>CABFOS010044987.1:0-11657 GCA_900660315.1 Diretmoides pauciradiatus | reverse complement strand
TAGGGGTTCAATACTCTGTCTACCTGCTACAGAGTGTTAGGATGGTCTGTTGAGAGAACAGTTCAGTTGTGTGTAGTATGTTATTTCTTGTTGGCAGGTTATTTTGGTACATGTACACACTCCTCTGTTTTACAGTCTTTCTTTAACAGTCTTTCTTTTTTTCTCTCATCAAACTCTCTCTCTCTCTCTCTCTCACTCACTCACACACACACACACACACACACACACACACACACACACACACACACACACACACACACACACACACACACACACACACACACAAACACACACAGAATGCTGGTCAGGGCAGGGTGTGTCTGGGCTTGGTCTGCTACAGTAATAGCATTGGGAAGGACAGGCTGTATGTGAGCATGAGTGCGCCAGGACAGCTATAGCTACTGTGGTGATGAATTGTGTCCACCTCATCACTTCCTGGAAAAGGAGGCGCGGTGGGGGAGGTTCCAAGGGAGCTGAGAGAGTCAGAGACAGGGGAATACAAGGCCTACAGCATGCTCTTGAGCTGCACAGCTCTGGCAGCCCCCCTCATCTCCCTGACAGCTACAAATAGCTAATACAATAACTAAAAAGGATCAATGTGTAAGGCATGGGATACAATATATTGACATATAGGTTAAGGAAAGGTTTACATTCTGAGCTCCATTTATTAGACTGGATCAAACTGTGACATCTTCTTTTCATGCTTCATACTCTGATAGCTCCCTCCATCTTGCCCATAAAACCATATTAAATGAGTCCTGCTTCGACAATAGCCTGTGTGTTTCCTGCTCTACGAGCTAATATTGAATTCTCTGACCGTGATTTGATTGGATAAGGGGATAAGGGGTCTTGCAGTGGCACAGAAATCAATCCCATCAATCAAATCTCCAAAAGAACAGAAGACCTTCTGCAGACCTCGTGGTTAGTCAGACAGTTTCTCTCCTTTCTATGTTTGAGTGACACTCCCCCCTGTCTGCAGAGCCCAGTACTGCAGCTCAGTAGGAGGTGGGACTCCAAGCTGATGTCACTCATGTGCAATCAGTGCTCCTTTTGAAGTGTGTGCCCTTTAGGATTAAGGCATGCTGAATAGATATTCACTTTTTTAAGTGCATGCTGTTGCTGCAGTATAATAAATACAAGAGGAGAGACATGTTCTCCTGTGGTGCACAAGCCTGATGTCAAAGGACTGAATGTACAGACTTTATAATCTGAGTAACTATTTTAAAACATGGTATTTATCAAGGCAAGGGTTTTGCTGAGTACACATTCATATGGTTTTACACACACTCACACACCTGGAAACTGCCCAGAATAACCACATTCTTCTACTTTTGGCCACTGGGGAGTTTGCTTTTGGTATCATGCCCTGTCGGTGCCCGGATGCATCTGCATCAAACTAATGGTGAAAGTGTAGGCAATCACAACCCTTCACAGTCCCTCTGCCAAGGTACATTATCTCTTATTTCACCCACCGATAACTCCCCACATGGTGGCGTACTTAACAATAGAAAAAGACCAAAATAGAGTTTCCACTCTCAGGGCCCTCAGCTGCTGTATCCAGTTCTGCCAGTGATCCAGTCTCTGATCCAGTCTCTTGTCCACTCAAGGCAATGACCTCCCCAAGGCTTTCCGTCCTCTATAAATGTATCCACTGTCTGGCCAACAACTCCAGCATTTGTCTCTCTCTTTTTCTCTCCATTTCATTATTTATGTCCATTTTGGCCCCTCACTCTTCCTGTGTGAGATCTATTTCCACTGGACGGAATTTCTCGCCTTTCCAATGCTTCCTAGACAGCCCCCCTCTTTGTGAGACATGGGATTTTTTTCTTACTTACTTAGCTTTTTTCCTACTGTACTTCTTGCATTTTTATCCAGTGGATTTGCATGGGATGTTGGCAGTGATTTGTTTTGTCTGTCTGGGCCCGTGGTAGGCAATCATATAACTATCAGCCTAAATGGCATTATCTCTCCTCTGCAGACCATAACGTTGACAAATTTCACCATTAATATGCGCATACAGCATTTCACCCATGATGAAAACATTGGTCACTTTCCCCATAGGCTGCCGTATGATTAGACATGGTTGATGTCATCATTCATCATGCCCCTTCATAACCCTCTCTATGAATAACAATAGGGATCGACCTTGGCTCGTGCCTCTAGGAGAGAGATGTTAGCTCTGCTGTAGGATTATCAGATTATTACTGGGATAAGTCATGAACTTGAGTGATTGGTCAGGTTTTGGGGTCTCTCTACAGGGGATTGCCTGTTTTGGGGTTTATTAGAAAGAAGCAGGTGATGATGCGTGCTTGTGTTATTGAGTGAGGGTATGGTAAGCGATGTGGTGTAAGTAAGTTTCTGTTTATTTACTGCTAAAACAACACAGATCCTCTTCCTTTTGTGTATCGGAAGTGTGTATGCGTCTGCACTTGTGTACATGAGCGCATTTTCATTTGTGTGTTTGTGTGTAAAACAGTGTGTTGAGGTTAATTGATTCTGTGAACCCTTTTTTTGTGTTGAGTTAATGCCCAGAAGGGGATTAAGCTTTAGCTTGGCCATGAGGGCTTAAATGACAGGGGAGAGCTGAGGGTAATTTGGGGCTCCTGAGGGGCTTAGAGGAGTTGGGTGGGTGGGTAGGCTAGGGTTTAGGTCCAGATTTGTCTTCTTTTAGGGAGGGACTAGGGACGGAGGGGAGGGGGAGAGAGAGAGAGACTCAGAGAGAATCAGGGAGGAGTAATAATCTAGGGAAGCGCTTATTTACTTGTCTTGCAGGCTAGCCTAGCGAGGAGCCATAGAGTCATTAGCTTGCAGCCATTATGCTAATACTGGTAAACACTTTGATTAGCAAACTTACTCAGAAATACACTGCCTGCATGGACATGGGGAGATAAAGACCACCGTTCTTATTTATAAGGAGACATTTATAAGAGAGATGTAATGGAGGGTAAACTCAATTTACTCACCCTTTTATTCCAAGGGTTCTATTCCAAAATTGTATTCATTTCACAAAATTATTCATTTGTGAAATATAATTTAACCACCATTTATGCTGATGTAAATCTTAATGTATGCAAGAGGGGTGGAATGTATTAAAAATGGTAAGTTCAGGGTTCAGCTTATTTTTCTGAATGCAGGTAGGAGCTGAGTTATCTACTGATTAGTCATGGCTCGTGGTTTTCTCTGAGAGGCATTTCATTTCATTCACTTTGGTCATTGAATGTCAACATAGTCCTGGTGAAGTAGTCTATAATGAGCAACTGGCAAGACAGTAAGACAGACACGGACAGCATTTGCCCATCATCTAAATATGTGTAACTGTGTGTATTTAAGACATTTGGTGAAACATAGCAAATGTACTCAGTCATCATTCCCTTGATCTATTTAGGTTAAGAAAAAACACTCTTTCATTGAGAAGCAGCTTAAAATAGCTTGACTACCCATGCTATTGTCAACTGACCACTGGAATGACCTGTCTGGCCCTTAAACCACATGGCTATAGCCTCAGGATAAACAGTCACATCTGCTTTGGTCGGACAATCAACTTCTAGACCCCTGGAACTGATGAGAATTGATTGGAAGTGCCCTTGCTTCATGGATTTGTGGTCACACTGTGACGAAATGTCAGTATGTGATGAAAAGTGTGACGAAATGTATGTGTGTGTGTGTGTGTGTGTGTGTGTGTGTACAGTGAGTACTGCCATGTGGTATCAGTGTATTCTTTAGACTCAATAATATCACTAGAATCAGTATTTGCACTTGTCGAGATATAGATTGTTACATACAACATTTCCATTTTTCCATGCATACCTTGGTTCATCAACCAACCATCAACAAACTCTGTCCCTGTAATCTGTAGTCCCCACAGGTATAGATTTCATTTCTAATTCTTCACCAGTCCTGAAAGAAATGACTAACTGAAATGCATAAAAATTGCATTACCTGCATTGAATACAGTTTATGTATGTCTCAGATTTGACTTTTTGGACTTATGAATGTTAGCAAGTGAGTTCCATCACTGCAGATTCCTGGGCAGACTGATCATGATCACGATGTTAAATTGATCATGAGCTCATACAGATGGTGTTGGGGTATGAGTGCCAACATGAGAACATTTCCTACTTAAGTGAAAGTTAAAGAAAAGAAGTAATATAATAGTATCTTACCCACAGCAGAAACACACTAAGGTGTACTGGTGCAGGGTGACATTGCTATGCATTTAATGGCTGCAGAAAATGTCCTTCAAACTCCACACAACCACATAAAATATTATGTTCTCCTCCTCTACATGTATTCCTCACCTCGTATTTCCTCTTTTCCATGTATCTAGGACACGTAGGAAGAGAGCTGGCAGCCAGAGCCGGTTACCTAGAATATGATTTCAGCCTCTGGGACTTGGGTCAGTGGCTAGAGAGGCCGGACTCCCTGTTTCTGTTTACCCTCTTCACCCCCCTCCCTCTCTCTCTCTTTGTGCCCTAATGCTTTGCAGATGCCTCCCAAACCATACCTCTAAAAATATAGCCAAAAATAGCTGCTTGTGCTCCCACTGGCACGTCTAAATGTAATGCTAAATATTCGTTGCTGGGCTAACAGCCTAAACAATGAACTTTACTTTGTTACTGCAATGTTTATATCTCAAAATTAGCAACATTTTGGTGCTAATCAGCTCCTACAGTAGTTGCTGGTGCGGCTAATGTGCTTGTTGACTAACGTTTGCTCATACTTAGTAGTGTTTGAGTGGGCTAACATGCTTAGGTGTCATGCAGGCAGTTTGTTCTAAGCCCCTTGTGAATGCTTAATGCTAACGACCACCTACACGTGACCTAAGCAAAACTTTGGTTTGATCTGCTTTCCATGACATCAGTGAAAGCACATTGATCCGGTCAGTAGTTACTCTTAACAAAGGGCAACAAAACAACAACTGTATTTTATGTGTGTCTGATTATTGATCAAGACCAATTAACTCCAAAGAAAGTAATACAGCCCAGCTTTGGTTTTAGGCCTTCACTCATGGTTGAGTATTGGTATTTACAGTTGGACCCAAAAACTGCTGACGCCTCCGCCGTTCTCTTGATTGGGACTTGTTTATAGAGCTTCGAGGTCGTGTTTGCCTTTCAAACCAAGCACAGCAGGAATAGTTTAACAGGCTCCCTGGGAGTTGGCTACAGTAAAGTACTTTTCATGCTGCTGCTGTTTTCCACCAAACAAAACTCTTTTATTGCCCCCTGTCCTCACCTCCTCGATAGGTTACAACAAGTCATTTCCTGGTCCCACACATTCACCTATAGTCAAACTACAGACGTACCTTCAGCCCATTCAAATGACACACTCAGCACAATTCACATTTAGTGAAATAAATAAATGGACATCATTTGCCATATTCACCCATATTCACTAATTACTTAATCAGTAATTACTGTAGTTTGACTGACATAGTGGTGGCATTTTCACACACTGGGTCATTTGTCATCATGTAGTTTTTAAGAATGAACAGATTTAAAAAAAACAACGTTCCCCTTATATTTTCACTGTATTGTCTTTTGTGAATGGCTAGAGCCTAGTAAAAAATAAAAAGATATGTCAAAGGTAGTTTGCAAGGTAGATAGATCACACTAGACCTTCCAGACTAAAATACCAAACAGACCTGTTCTCATTCATCAGTATTCTTTCCTCCATCTAAGCTCCATCCATTTATGGTTGTTAGTAAACCAGGGAGGCTCTCAGGTTTTTAAAGGCCCATATAGCCCTATAGTTGCTGAGTCCACTAGCTGCTGTAAAGGCTGTGGGAGGCTTCTTGACTTGTCAACCTGAATCCCTGCTCCCCTGTTAAGTCTGTCACACTGGGGAGCACTCACAAGCAGGTGGACCATGGCAAAGCATGGATGAAGGCTAAAGGGAAATGGGTCCAATCCACAGCAGTATTTTATGATGGGAAGAATGGCATGAATGAAATGAAATGGGAGTGACTGAGACTGACTGAGTTTTGTTCCAAAATGAGATATCCAGTTATATAAAATAACTACTCTTAAAGGGATAACATGGTGGTTTGTCACACTTTCTACAGTAGGTTTTTATATGCTATTTCATCACCATCATGCCTTTATTTACACAGGGAAGGGCAAGCTCTCTTTTACAAGGACGCCCTGTTTACAATACAATACAAAGCAATATTTAAACAACAGCATGGGAAAATATTGTTTTTTTGCACATATTTGCACAATAGGGCATTGAAGAAACACAATGAAAGCATTAAATATGTCCGTTCTTTAGTTTTGGAGAAGTAGGCATGTTAAATTTATCGCCCTATTTTCAAGTGGTTGAGAATGTTGTCCTCATTGTTCATCACTTGAGGATAATCACTCCCCTGATTGGTGGATAGGGGAGTGGTGGTGGTTGTCTGTGTTAGTGACTGAGTCTGAACAGGAGACAGGAGGTCTGGTGTTGGTAGTGGTGAGAAGTTTGGATCTTTTTTCAGATTCGGATCTTCAGATCTCATTCAGCCAAATGAACAAATCTTTTCGAGTCGGATCACGAATCATGTTCATTTGTGCATGCACAAATCGAAGAACGAACCTCTAGGTACCGGTCGGATCACAAATCATGTTATTTTGTGCACCTGGAAGAGCTGGGCAGTCGGGGTTGGAGCTGGTGGTAAGCTGCCTGAAAGCCTGGTGGACTGGCCCAGCTTTGGTGCTCCGTGGCTGGCCTGCCAGGATGGGCAGTGCACCTGCAGAGCCTGACAGTGGCGGCAGTCAAAGATCGGGCCGAGTAACTTTGATGACTGTTATATAAAAATTGTAAATAAAAATTCTCAAATGTTCCCACGGTAGTGGTCCATCTATCCCCTCAGTCACAAAGGGCTTGCTGGCAGGACAACAAATCTGTGTTGAAATCGGAAAGCTGTACACCTTCCCTGCCAATGCCAGTTAGTTTAAAAAATGTGTACTTGGCTTTTGGCGCGCTATTAGCGGGCCAGCCCGCTAGCCGCTAACTAGCATAGCCTAGTTTAGCCCTGGGCCGAAAGTACAAACTTTTAAACTAACCATGGTAAAATGAAGACAGATTCAGCAACTGTTTGGCTTATTTCTTGCCTCAGATGTTTTCAGAAACACATTTCGGTGAACTATTTTCATAATATAACAGAGTTGCCAAACAAGCTGCCATGTTGGTTCGTTTTGAAATCCGCAAGCAGATACCAACAGCCCAACAAGTGAAAGAGTTCGCCCAATCAGGTGCAGCCAGGGAGTGTTTCCGAGGTTGTACCATGTATGTTTTCTTCGTTGATCAGTAGCATATGTATAAAATGGAAGAGAAATTGATAACTGCTGTGTCAGGATATCCAATCCTCGATGCTTCTCTGCCATCATATAGGAACAATGTGCAGAGAAACTCAGCACCTGCCAATCATCTATCGTGACACCGCCTAGTGGCACGTCCATCAAGCGTCCAATGTCCAGAAACGCCCCTGTGGAAACGTACCATTAGGAATGCCAGAGAGAAAAGCGATGAGGGAAGGAAAGCTTGGAGGAGGGGGAGGGAGTTAAAGGGAGGAGAAGGAAGAGTAGCATGAGGTTATAGGGAGCGCCTGGCGTCTTGTCAGGGGGAGAGCTGCACTATAAAGAGAGTCGGAAACACACGTCGGCGAACTTTAGATTAATCTCATTAATTGCTCCCATGAAACTCTGGGTTGTGACACACTTGTTATTGCCTTTTGTTATTAATAAAAGAGTTACAGAATGGAGGGATGGGGGAGGGAGGTGAACAAAGAGAGGGAGGGGCAGAATCAATACATGGGCTTAGAGGGAAATTAAACAAGGGAAAAAGGGGGAAGGGCACAGGGACAAGCTTGGCTCAGCTAGGACGCTGTTATTAGTTGCTGTTGCACTTTAATGAGGGTTACTTCACAGGCTGAAACAGGCGCACACAATAGCCAGTAATTGGTAGTCTTCTGATTTACCATCGCTGAGCAACCAATGTGTTACAGAGCTGCTTTATACTTATCTGGGAACAATGGGAGTGAAATATGAAGGTGCTGGAACAAGCGCACGCACACACACACACATGCACACTTGCTTTTCTTTGCTGTTTTTCTCCCACTTTTATCTTCTTTTACCTCTCTCTGCCCTTTTAGAGGACATGTATTCATTATTTGACAATGCGGTCTGATTGGAAATAGCAGAGTGGCTGTCCACACTGAGGCTTTAGAAAAAGTTCCACCGGAGAGGAGGGAGAGAGTGTGTGTGATGGTAGTACATTACATACCTAATGTCTTCACTCAAAGGTCTAGAGTGCTGCTTTTCTCTGCATCACTGCTTCCCCTCAACATCACATCAGAGTTCTGGTGATAAAACCGTTTTTCTCCACTATTAGACTTGAGGAGAGGCTTTGGCAATCAGCGATGTTCAACCACTGCACCTTGCCCGCAGCACAAATATACAGCTATTATGACTTCAACACGGGCTTCAGAGCCGCTTTGACAATGTCATATTTACATTTAACCAATCGGTTGGATCCGAGTATGACACAGTTATGTGATGTGTCTCCCTTGTGTAAACATGCCGCTGTGGCGTAATGTGATTCACTGTAATAAAGATGTACCAAGGGTGGATGGCAACGATGGATAGAGCAAGGCACTCTGAGAAGAAACAAAAAGACTAACTCAGCCTAGTTCAGACTGAGTTATTGCTCCCAACTTTTCTATTTTTTTTGCCTGCAAGCTCCACCACTGCCTTGAAAAGCAGACTAACCCCAGGCTCAGTACCAGAATTGTCAAATGCACTTGAGAATGGTTCCCTACAGAACGTTTCGTTGTCCGATGTGAGGCTGTACTGTACATTTGCGCAAGGACTTTTGGTGATGAATCTTGTCAACAAGTACGGCCGACAATAAGGGCGGCAATAGCTCACCTGGTAGAGCAGTCGCCTGGGAATCGGAGGGTTCCCGGTTCGAGGCTCCTCCCGGTAGCGTGTCGAAGTGTCCTTGAGCAAGACACTGAACCCCTCACTGCTCCCGACGAGCAGGTTGGTGCCTTGCATGGTTGCTGCCGCAGTCGGTGTATGAATGTGAGAGTGAATGGGTGAATGTGAAGTGTATAAATTGTAAAGCGCTTTGGATAAAAGCGCTATACAAATACAGTCCATTTACCAGACATCAGAGGTTACACATGCAGACATCAGACGTTTCTAAGGAGATATTTATGAAAGTGGCAAACTAACTACTGTATAAAAGCAATGAATCTCTGTCTGTACGTATGTATGTCCTTCACATATCTGGAGAACCGTTCATCCGATCGACTTCACACTTGGCACACTATTACTGAGGTGAGGACCCAAGGGAGTGCAGTGTCGAGGGTGAAGTCGATTGGATGAGCGGTTCCAGAGAACGCTGCAAGTAGCCACACCACGGTTCTCAACAACACTGCAAGCAGCACTTCCGGGGGCCAAGCAACCGGCCCACTCCAAACGGGCACGCGTCCTGAACGGGCACTGCACTGGTACCCTCTAATGTGTGGACACACAAACCTGTGTCAAGTGCAGCGCAGACCCTTCAGATAGTCATTGTAGGTATTGATTCTCTGATATAATGGTGGAACTCCAAATTCATACACATGTGACATGAGTACAAGAGCATAAACACACATGCACATGCTCACTTATTGACATTCAGACACACACACATGTGCATACAACTGACCCCTTGGTTATTAAAATAGAGAGATTAATGCGTATGGATCTTCATCTGCGGAGATTTGTCTGCGCTGTGTAGAAGTGACCCACTTTATTTGAAGTGGGAAAGCATCTCATCCAAAACTATTAAAGCAGAAGTGTTGTGCACCACTCAAGACACACACACACACACACACACACACACACACACACAGAACACGGGAAGTAGAGAATGTGAGAGTATAAGTTTCTGTGTAAAGATATTGCGTTTTGAGATGTGTATACATACGTGTGTTTCTGTGTCTGTTTGCATGTGTGTGTGTATGCGCACAAATTGCATTTGTTGCTGGGTAGAGTAGAAGGAGATTGCTGCGGTGGGAGTGAACGCTCAGTCAGTCGTTCTATATGCCTCCGATGGAGAGATTAGCACGGAAAGCTGTGAAAAGAAGAGTGTTAATTAAAAGCAGAGAGAGGGGGTGTGGGAAAACAGGTAAGAGAGATAACATTTAAGTCAGAGAGCTCAAAAGAAATATTTACCTACACACACACACACACACACACACACACACGCACACACTTTTTTTTAAAACCTGAGTAGATAGGGGTTGTGGAAGGAAATTAGCAGGTTAGTGAGGTGGAAAGTGCAAGAAAGGAAGCGTTGCTGAGTAGGAGGCAATGGGAATAGGGGATTAATTGAATCTGATTTGGTGTCTGGTTGTGTGTTTATTTGAATGGTTTGATTTGAGGGGATTCTGCGCCTCTGCGGAGGTTAAATAAGACAAACAAAACTTGAGGAAAGTGAAAGCTCAATCTCAAGATATTTATCTGAATTATATAAACAAGGGATCTGATGGTAGATTAGAATGTGGGAGGGAAAGTCTGACTCAAAAATGAAGAGTGATATTGCCTTTAAGCATATCCAAGGAAGTTAATAAGGACTTGGAGAAATCTTTCGCTTATTTTATCTGCCGCGGCACGAAGCCAAGACAGAAGATTTGCTCCCTGCAGTTACATAAAGACAAAGGTGGACCAGTACCAAATGGGTTTTTTTACAATCGGGCTTGTCACTCCCACACTATTTGGACTTGGCAACACTCATATCTTAGCCGTGAACGTTGCATATATTCCTGGGCATTTTCTCCAGAGTCCCTTTGGAGCCTGGTGACATCTAGATCTGATCATCTTAAAAGACACTTTAAGGATAATTCACTGATTATTAACTCCATCAAAATATGGCAGGAGATCTGGATATACATGGACAGACGGGGTGTTAAATCTATGCTCTCCCCGGTCTCTAACAATCAGGAATTCTTAACTATCTTGAGGGTTTCTATTTTCGAATCTTGACAAAGGGATTCACGTAATAGGTGATCTGTTCCAGAATAATATCCTAATGTCTTTTCAACAGCTTCAGGATAAATATGATCTTTCGAAGGATCACTCGGGTATTTGCAAGTGCGACATTATATTAATTCTCTTTCTAAGCCCTCGGAGGATTCTCCTCTCTATAGTGAAGCAGAAAAGTTTATCATAGAGGGAGAAGAAAGATTTAAATAAGTTTATCTCCTATTTTTACTCAGCAATGTATTCACACGATAAATATGACATTACTAAAATCTCATGAAAATGGGAAGGTGACCTGGATAACAAATACTCTGAAGAAGATTGTCAGTTAGATCAACCTTCACTTGCAATAGACTGGTGGAGATTCAATATAAAATATTGCATAGGCTCCACATTGCTCCTGGAATTCTTCACAAAATATCTAGAGGCACTTCTCCCATATGCAGTAAATGTAAGATAGATGTTGGGACTCACTTCCACTTCTTTTGGGGGTGTAGACTGATCTGTAGGTTCTGGAACCACATTTCCAGTGAACTGAGCAGCATCTTTAAGACTTCAATAGGACTATCCTGTGCTTCTCTAAGGAGGTGGCGCTCCCTCCTCATCACTACACATTATTAGACAAACTCCTCCTCCTTGCTCGTAATTCTG
>CABFOS010044875.1:1567-13579 GCA_900660315.1 Diretmoides pauciradiatus | reverse complement strand
GGCTGGCCTGGGAACGCCTCAGGATTCCCCCGGAAGAGCTGGTGGAAGTGGCGGGGGAGAGGGCTTCCTGGGCTTCCCTGCTGAAGATGCTGCCCCCGCGACCCGGACCCGGATAAGCGGAGGACAACGAGACGAGAGACGAGACATCTGATGAAGATGCAGCCTGGATCTGATCTGGGTCTGACTGTCTAGTCGTCCTATTATGGGATGGATCCTCTGATCCGTGTCTGAGTGATAACGCATAACAGATTTCTGCCGTCATCCCGAACCTTTTTTTAACCTCAGTAATGGACTTTACTTTTATCAGTTATTGTGACTCTTCTGCTTCTAAAAATGTTCAGTCCATGATGTAATCAACCCGTTACAAGTCTGATCATCTTGTATCGTTATGGATACGGCCAATGTGGCAATACGCCGTTGCAGCTTATTACAGCAGGGTTTTTTTTCTACAAAGCCACTTAAATATTTAGTTGTGAATGAGGTTTAGTTACAGGAATTGATTTAGCATAAAGAATAAGGCTTCTAAGAGCTTTACTGCAAGTTTACAAGCATACGAACACATTCCCGCACGTTTCAAACCGCTCGTAGGATTCGTTCGTAGCACCGAACAAATCCAGATATGAACAGATTGATGAATCCGACTATTTTCGTAGAAACGTGCGTACTAACGCTTTACGATCAAATCTGATCTTACGAACGCTTTGTGAATGAGGCCCAATGACCGTAAAAACTAAAAGATAGATATATAGACAGACAGACAGACAGACAGACAGACAGACAGATAGATAGACAAATGATTACTAGCTTCATTAACAAACCGTTTGATACTAACAAGGCCAACACCAATCAAACAGTCGATGAAATCAATCATATCTTTCAGACGGCAGCAGACACGGTCCTACCAAGGACCACTAACAATAAAAAGAAAAAACCCAAAGGTGAAAAATGATTTGACAACGACTGCAAAAACATAAGAAAGGAACTACAAAAATGGTCAAACCTGAAACATCACCAACCCCAAGATATGGACTTAAGAAAGAAATAGAATGAAAAATTAAAACAATATAAACACACACTAAGAGTGAAAAAGCAAAGCCATGTAGGTTAAACCCAACAAGAAATAGAAAATGCCCTGAATCAAAACTGGAATAATTTGAGCTTTACAAAACCACAAGACCTGACCATCCCAAATGGAGAAATTTGGAAGTGAGATGCTGAAAAACACTGAGCTGCAGAGAGCAGTGCTCAAAATATTCAACATTGTATTAAGTTCGGGCTACTTTCCTGACATCTGGAGCCAAGGGCTTATAACTCCTATTCATAAAAATGGAGACAAATTGGATCCTAATAATTTGGCATTTGTGTGAGCAGTAATCTGGGGAAGATGTTTAATAGCATTCTGAATAATCGATTGCTAAACTTCTTTAACAAACACAATGTCCTGAGCAAAGATCAAATTGGCTTCCTCCCAAATCACCGGACTACGGATCATATTTACACCCTACACACCCTCATAAATGAAAATGTGAATCAAACCAAAAGCAGAAAAATATTTGCTTGTTATTGATTTCAAAAAAGCTTTCGATTCTATCTGGCAAGAAGGACTTTATTATAAACTTTTACAAAGTGGTGTAGGGGGTAAAGTATATGACATAGTAAAGTCAATGTATTCGGACAACAGATGTGCAGTTAAAATTGGCGACAAACACACTGAGTTCTTCACTCAGAATAGAGGGGTGAGACAGGTCTGACTCAGAATAGAGAGGTGAGACAGGGCTGCGAAGTTAGCTCGACTCTGTTCACTATATATATTTATGAACTGGTGGTGCAGTTGCCGACAGGATATAGCAAAAGTTTGATATAAAAAATGACCGTAAAAACTAAAAACTAAATGATCGGCGGCCGGAAGAGAAAGTCGTTCTTCAGATCCGCTGGCCAGACCAGATAACCCAGAACTAGTGGACGCTGATCCCAGCAGCTTGGACGGTCGTCAGACCGATTGAGTCTCTGGGTTCCGAGATTGAGGCAGCAGGAACAACTACTCCTGGTTTCTGTGTATGTGGTGGAGTTTGGATGGATGGGTTTGTTCTGTCCCTTTACCACACCCTTGAGAGGTGATGGACGTTTCTGGGGGCTAAGTGGCTCTGAGGGTTTGATTTATCTCTCTCTTTCTCTTCCCCTCTCTCCGTCTCTCTTTCTCCATGTCTGTCTCTATGTCCGTAAACCTCAACTCCACATATTTCTATAGGAACACAACCAGTCAACGCCACACAAGAGCAACTCCTTATCTGGCCTCGCGATTGGAAATTCTCAGCCTATGCCATTTTTCGTCCGCTGCAATTTCCGGCTGTGCTGCATCCTCTCTAAACTTGTTTCTGGTGAAAAGCACTAAAGGCCAACATACATTTTTATAGCTGCTATATCTTTTCCCCTCCAGTCCCCTCCCCTGTCCTTATTTCCATCATTCCCGCTCAACTCCCTCATCTCTTTTATTGCAACCTCCCACTCTATCTGTCGTACCCTCAAATCTCATGTCTTCCTCCTCTTCTCCTCCCCACTTCTCATCCTCTTTTCAGCTCCCCCAGTGCTCCCCCCTCCCCCTACTGCCCTTCTCCTCTGTCAGTCGTGATGGATAAGGTCTTGTGATTGCCTTGTCAGACCTCAGGAGCATCTGCCCCTTTGGGACCTTGTGTGCGTGCGCGCGCATGTATTTCTGCATGTGTTCGCGTGCACGTGTGTGTGTGTGTTGTCCCTGGCCCCCAGAGTTGATTGGATTGGATTGCATTTACAGACAGAAGGGCCGGATGGATGAACAAAGCACCGTCAGTCAAGCCATCCCCTCCATCTCTGCCCAACACAGACATACGAGCTGCACTTCTGCTCTGTGTGTGTCTGTGCATGTGTGTGTGTGTGTGCGCGTGCACCTGTGGGTGTGTTCGCTCCTTTGTCTTTTTCAAAGAAATCCTGATAAGCACTTTCTTGTTTTGCACACTGCGGACAATGTAACACGATCAAACTCAGTAATTGCCGACATCTCTCAAAAGCCTTGAGCGTTTTCAACAAAAGAATCCATTCAATCTCTCAGAACTGATTTGTATTGACTTTTTAATTCCCATTGATGGTGGATTTATGATTTGCCTTTTTTTGTTAAACAAACGGCTCTGTTTTGTTTTGAGTTTATTCAGCAGAAGCTAAAATCAAGGTGATATATCAGCAAGTCTCTGCCAGTGCATAATAACACTGTGTGTTCCCAAGCCATGTTGCAGCTAGGGAGCTAGTTAGCGATATCTTTCATGCTTTCTGTTTTTTTTTCATTCTTATGCTTGTACCCTACTTTGAATTGTTTCCCCCCCCCCCAGAAAGTACACGTGTTTGTAACCATATAAAAGCTGTAATACCCTTGAAGGTGTTCTTGAATGTGATTGTCCCTATAGGTAAAGTAAAGTTATGGCTCCTTCCTTGAAATGAGGAGGATGCGGGTCGTGATGTTAACAGGAGGGATGCCATCCACTCTTCCCCGTGGGTTTGGAAGCCAGTTAGTTCTACTCATGGTGTTTGAAATGGCTGGTTGTTCACTCAATATCCCCACATTTTTTATTTAAACTCTCACTTCCCTGTGGTCAGTGTCTTGCAGAATTCAAGATAAATCGGTCAGTTTTCCCAGTCATGCACCGGAGCTACTTGAGTTACGCTGTGTGCTGCGTGTAAATCCAGGATGTGCTTATTAGGATCTCTTTGAAAAATGCAAAGTAGGGGGGTGGGTGGGGGCTTCTGATGCCAGGGGCTTCTCCGGGGCTGCAGCTAGATGATATTGCATAGTTTTATCATCTGTGAAAATGGAATCATTCGCTGCTGGTCACTTTCTTAGAAGAGATTATAATTATAAAAATAATAACTGGGCCGTGTGCTCTTCCTCTCCCTCCCTCTGGACCAATGGCGTAACCCTCGGCCAAACATGGCGGAGGGTTACGCCATTGGTTGCGGTGCTGCTGTTGCGACATGATGCCATTTGCAAGATCACTTGTGGTAATGGTAAGGCTGTGTATGTGTGTAGTATGGATATATTTCAGTATTTATGTATTATATACAGTTTTCTTTCATTTATAATTGATGTATCATAATTGATGTATTATACAAATTCATCAAGTTTGCCCTGGTACAGGTAGTTCTAGTTCTAATTGAGAAAGTTATGATTTAATGAAAAGGGGTGGGATTAAATAAGTGTATACTTCTTCTCACTCCTTTTCAAATATGTAAAAATCCATTGTTTTAATTTTGTTATAATGGCTGTTAAGGCTACAGTATTCTTGCTTGTTTTTTTTTTTACATATTTGAAATAAAATTATATCAAAATTATATCAAACACACCTCAGGATGGCGCCTCGAATGGCCGCCACGTTGTGTTGGTGCGCACTTCTTGTAGCACCATGTAACAAGGTTCGGCTCTAACAAAGGTGTAGCTGCAACAAGAGGTCTCACTCCTCGCAAAATTTCAGAAAGACGATTCTCGTTCTCCTCAAGGAGAAGTCTTGTAGTGAAATTTAGCGAGGAGTGAGACCTCTTGTTGCAGCTACACCTTTGTTAGCTGGTTAGAGCTGAACAGTGTTACATGGTGCTACATGGATGCTAACACAATAACAACAGACCGGATCAAGCGAAAGGTAAAGAAAAACGTTTTATTTCTCTGTCGAGATCCTGTCAGACACTTATAACAACAATCGGAGCCTGTCAGTGGCAAAAAAAATTTTTTTAGAGGACTACGCACTTGCCCTTCTGCGATAACGTTCTAGCCGCATTAGCCCGCTAAGCGCTAACATCAGTGCTCACTGAATACAGGACCAATCTATGCACAGATGGGGCTTGGCGTCCTGTGCGGCGTGTGAATGTGGCGCCGAGGAACAAACCGCAGAACATGTCATCCTGGACTGCCCAATCTACCGGGCACCGAACGGGATGCATGGTCTGTCGGTCCTGGACGACAAGACGATGGCGTGGCTTCTGGAGGTGTGTCCGGAAGTGTAGCCCCGGGTGATCCTATTCCCCAGGCCGGGGTGGTAAAAGGATAAACCCTCGACCCCGAGCCTGGGGAATGAGGATGAACAACTCCATCCCGCCCACAAGAAGAAGAAGACATAATGAATTTAATTTTCAGCCCTTTTCTATTAGTGAAGTGCATAAAGCCTTTAAGAAATTGAATCCTAAAAAACCGGCAGGGCCAGATAAACTGGATCCCTATTATTTAAAACTTTCTGCTGATTTTGTTGCAGAACCTCTGACCCATATTTTTAATTTAACCTTGACTTGTAACCAAATCCCCAAGATATGGAAAAAGGCTCACGTTCTTCCCCTGTTAAAAGGTGGTGAACCTTTAAACCTCAACAACTACAGGCCAATTTCTAACTTGGATACTGGAAACTCCGGTAAGTAACCAGTTGAAAGAGCGCTTATATGCTATTTTATCTTACAATCAATCTGGTTTTAGGAAATGTCACAGTACAGTTACAGCAGCTACAAAAGAAGTAAATGACATAATTGGGGCTTTAGATAGGAAACAACATTGTGCTTCCCTTTTTATTGATTTCTCAAAGGCATTTGATACTGTGGACCATAATGGTCCTCAATGGAAGCATGGGTTAATTAATTTAGGACTGTCTGTCTCTGCTGTTGGCCAGTTCTGTAATTATCTTGCTGACAGGACAAAATATATGTGCGTACTAAAACATCACCGCGGGATTCACGAAACATGCGGGAAGCCTCGATTTGTTCGGAGAACCATGATGAATCCCAAACGTTCGTAAATTGGATGCATGTGCCTGTTGAGGCTGATTTGCATATAAACGCCCTATTCAACACCATATAAGGCTGCAGAGTGTGCAAATAAACCGGCCGAAAGAGAGAAGAGAGGAACTGTACAGACGCGGAAGTGTTGCGCTGTTTAAAAAAGTGGAGCTTATAGAAAAAAAGCATTTTCAGAAGCAAAATCAGAGTCACAATAACTGATAAAAGTAAAGTAATCTAAGTAAATGATTAATGCTGTCAATGCTGTTTCAGCAGAAACACGCACCGTTACTGAGGTAAAAACAAATGGTTTGATATGAAATTAGATTGATAAAAATTATAAGAATTACAGTAGGTGCATATTATCGGTAGATCACTGTGGCGATATCCGACCTGGGTCAGGTTAATACGCCGTCGCAGCCTATTAGGACTTTTTGTCTAACAATTAAATCTTTCAGTGCTTTGTAGAGGTTTGGTAACTGGGATTAATTAAGCATAAAGAATAAGACTTCAACGGCGTATTTGCAGAGTATTCATAACGATACTATATTATCAGACTTGTAATGGGTTGATCATATGGACTGAACGTCTACAAATACAATAACAATCCTAACCTCTGATGAAGATGCAGCCTGGATCTGATCCATGTCTGATAACGCAACAGAGCCATCATCTCGAACCTTTTTTTAAATTTATTTTTTACCTCAGTAACAGTGTATATTTCTACGGGGGGCTCCGTAGAAACACCTCCAGATGTTTCTGCTGAAACAACATTAATAATTTATTGCCATTCTTTACTTTTATCAGTTATTGTGACTCCTCTGCTTCTAAAAACGTTCACCACCCGTTACAAGTCTGATCATCTTGTATCGTTATGAATACGGACTATTCGGGAAATACGCCATTGCAGCTTATTACAGCAGGTGTTTTTTTTCTACAAAGCCACTTAAATATTTAGTTGTGAATGAGGTTTAGTTACTGGAATTGATTTTGCATAAAGAATAAGGCTTCTAAGAGCTTTACCGCATGTTTACAAGCATTCGAACACATTCCCGCACGTTTCAAACCACTCGTAGGATTCGTTCGTAACACCGAACGAATCCAGATAGGAACAGATTGATGAATCAGACTTTGTTTGTACTAACGATGATCGTAGGAATGCTTTGTGAATGAGGCCCATTGTGTTCAGGCTGATGGTTTTTATTCTGTTTTATCTGCCCACAAGGGGGTGCCACAAGGTTCTGTGCTAGGACCATTGTTATTTACAATCTATATCAATGATCTAGGCAAAAGTGCTCCAAATGCAACTGTCATTTACTGTTGTGCTACTGCTTTGTTAAAGGCTCTGGCAAATTGGCAAAATGCTTTTAAAGAAATAGAATCACAACTTAAGCAACTAAAGCTTGTTTTAAATCCAGAGAAAACAAAGATGATTTTTACTAATTTTAGTTTATTAGTTTATTACCAGTTATAGATCACTTACCCATCATTGCACCCTCTATTCTAAAGTAAACTGTCCATCCTTGACTGCCCATAGGCTGCTTCACTGGTACATCTTCATTTATAAAGCAATCATTGGTCAGCTCCCTTCTTACCTCTGTTCATACTTCACTATCACATCAAACCCATCTTACAGCTTACGATCACAGGACTATTTATATGCCTCAGTACCCAGAACCTGCACTGAGTTTGGGAAAGGGCTTTCATGTTCTCTGCTTCCTCTGCCTGGAATGGACTTCAAATTACGGACATTTTAAAGAATGAGAGAGTGGGAGAATGTCGATGCTTCACTGTATAATGTGGTGCTTTTCATTAACCGGACCTTCTCTCCTCAGCAACCCCCCGGAAAGCCTCCCCTCCCCTCCTCTTTCTTACCCTACCCCTTTTTTACCCTCCCCACAATTTCATTCAAGCTTGTCTGCTCCAGCGCAAATGTATCCCATTGCGCCACTTTGCTTTTGTAGGCGCTTGTCTGTGTTTGTGTATTGTATGTTTGTTTGCTTGTTTGTTTTTAAATGCTGCCGTTTTGGCCAGGTCTGGCTCGAAAAAGAGATCATTGATCTCAAGTGACTACCTGGTAAAATAAAGGTGGACTAAAATAAAATAACCGACTGTACATAGCTATTTTCATGGACTTCTTCTATTTTTTACTCTTCTCTTCACTTAAACCCTCCATGACTGCTTTGTAGTCCCAGATATTATGCAATCTATTACTTGGTTGAAGCATATGGACTTGTAATGCCTGATACATGCAGATCAATACGAACGCCCTGAGGGACTGCTGACTGCATTATCTTGCCAATGACAATGAACATTGATTGAATGCAAAAGTAATAAAAAAGTTATTATAGACTAACAAAGTATTAATGAAACCCTGAAAACAATATCAATATGTCCTATGATGTAAAGCGCTTTGGGTTTCTTGAAAGGCGCTATATAAATCCAAGTTATTATTATTATTATTATTAATATCACATGGAATACAAAGGATGCCAATGAGTTTTACAGTGGTGTAATTCTTTTATAAGACTAATTTGAAATATCTTACTTTTTCTTATTATTCATACTGAATCATAGTGTATTGAAAGGCTATTGGGCATTTCAAACATTACTGCAGCCATGTTACTGCAGTAATTTTTTTCAGAGTATTTGGACACACTCTTCCACATTGATATAGTTTATGTCAACCCTTATGCATTTCCTCTTGTATTTTACCATGCTGGTTTTAGTTGCATTTACTGGCTACACATGCAGTCACATTTCATTTTCTACAGGCTCGATTTTGTCTCATCTTTATCAAATGCACCAATTATTTCTGAAAGCATTGAAAATCAAAGTGCGCTCTTAAAAGGGTCATCCATCCATTTTTTCAACTATTTATCTAAAAAGAGAAAAAACATTTCTGTCATTTTCAGCACATTTTCAAGATGCGTTTCAAGCACATTTCGACATGTGTGGAGTGACACATCCACGAGGAGTGGGGGAAATGTGTGCCTTGACTCAAAAGTAAGATTTCTGAATTCATGGAACAATAAAACTGCAGCAACATGCCAAAGGTCTCTCAACCATTTAAATGAGATAAGTTAATGTGGAATGAGGCCAGTCAGAAGTCGTCGGGTTCCAACAGCGTGCATTATTCAAGCCAAGGAGATAAAGGGGTCGGGGCTGAGAATTACTTCCTCTCGCCAGGATATGGTCGGCGAGCACCCACGCACACAAACACACTATACTGTACATATATTCCATGTGCACACACACACACACAGGTCACGCCGCAAGCAATTATTTCAACTTGACAGCGTGCGAGCACGGCAAGTCTTGGCAATGTGCCTTACATGTAACCTCAAGAGAAGAGAAGTTATAGCAGCATTAACCTGATACAATTTCCATGGTAATATGTAGGGGAAGGGGTAGGAGTACTGCTGTAAACATACTCTCTAAATAAAGCTATACTTGTCCATGGTATCTGCAGACTTGCGGTTGGTCAATGTCTAATCCACATTCTAATTTAGTTGCTATGGAAATGTGACTGGATTATGATAAGGTTATGCAGGTACAATTCCCACAGGGAGGCTGAATACACATATGTATGTATGCTCAGTGTGCAATAAGCAGTCATGTGTAAAACCATCTGCCAGGAGGACATACATTATGAATCTGCGTCAGTCCACAAAACAAGAGAAAACCACTCAATAAGAATATCTTGGCCATCCATCCCCTCATATGCGTGTGTATATATACACATATATATATATATATGGAGAGAGAGAGAGAGAGAGAGAGAGAGAGAGAGAGAGAGAGCTTCTGTAAAGAGGAAAGCCTGGGGCGTCCTGGTGGCTCACCTGGTAGAGTGCGCACCAGGCAAGGTCAAGTCCCTCCCACAGTGGTCATTTGCTGCAAGTCCTCCCCGCTCGCTCCCACATTTCCTGTTTATCTCTACTGTCACTATCAAATAAAGCATGAAAATGCCAAAAAATAGATATGTTTCTATAATTGACTCCTCAGAAAACTCATTAAAAATCCATTGTATGCCATCCATCTGTGTTTCTTTTTGGACTTGGACTGGGATCCCTGTAGTTTAGGAGTGTGGCTACTGAGTTGGACCAGCTGGGCTTGTAGTTAGGCTCACAGTCAGACAGTTTGACCCACCGCAGTGGGTGTGTAAGCCTGAGGGACGACATGGTCTGCTAGTAGCCTTGACTCAGAGTGATGCTTCTAAAGCTGCTTATAGAGCAAGAGAAAGAGTGAGTACGAGATGGATAGAGACATAAAGAGAGGGACGGACAGGGTAAAGGTGGTAAGAGTCAGACATTCTGAGAGATAAACAAGAGATTAAGGGCGCTTTCACACCTCACCTGTTTGGTCCATTTTAATCACACGTTGGAGCGTTACCCCCGATAGTACGATTAGTTTGGGGTGGTGTGAACGCCCATCCGAACTCTGGTGCGGACCAAACAAACAAACTCTGGTCCACTTAAAAACAGGGTCTCGGTTCGCTTCCAAGTGAACTACGGTTCGGTTCGCTTTAGGTGAGAACGTGATCTGAACCAACTACAGGAAGCAAACTAAAAAACAAACAAATCATAATCTGTTGTCGCTTTTTACTGTTAACTAACAGGGTTTACCGCAGCCGTCTATAGCAGAAGCGCTGACTTGCCGTCTGCCTCCACTAACAGTAAAGAAAATGAATACACTTTTATGAAATAAAACCTCAGAAACCTTCAGGTAGAAAAGAAAAAAGGCAGAGATGCTGCAAAGGCCCCACGTTTAGTGTGTGACAACTGTTTAGACCCAGCTAATTGATCTAAATACGTGAGATGCCGTCAGGATCTGTCACAGCTCAGCAGATGACAGTGGTTGATTAGTAGTCTACCTGTCGCGCCGCGGTAATTAACTGAAGTAGCAAGTCGCAATGTCAGAGAAAAGGCAAAAAAGCGTTTTAAGTTTTTTCCAGATGGGAAATGCTTCCCGAGGCTGCTGCCTCCCCCTCCGCTAACCAATTTTCTGCAGGAAACCTCTACTAATAAATTATGCTATGTTATATAAAGTTTAGCGGATGATCAAATGCATACCTCTCGCGTCGTCTGTGCATCAAGCACAGGGTCATCATATCGCAGTCTGCCATTTAGAGCTGCCGTCTCCTTCGGTAATGATGCACACGTTTCATTTGAAACATCCAAAAGGCAACACCTCCCTGTCCCGACAGCCGCTTGTTCATTCTTCATTTTCTTCTAAAATACGTAATTGGTAGGAACACCAAAGCAGTATCATAAAGCAAAACAAAAAAATCCCCCAAAAAATCGCACAAAATTGTTATTGCTGATCAATTTTGTCCGAAGACCAGGAAGTGTTCTGTTGAGTTTACCTCAGACTGTCTGTCCAATAGACGAGCGACCCATTCAAACGGTAGGTGGTGGTTTACAATGTTTGGTTTGCCTAACAAAGTCCAATGTGAACGCTAACCGAACCAAATGAAAATGCAACGAATTATCAACTTCACCCCTGAATTGGACCGAGTCTACCGAACTACAGGTCTGAAAGCGCCCTTAATATACTTTACTCAACCCCCCCAAATTCTCTTTCCTCCCTTTGGTTGTTGTGCAGGGTCACCCAGTAGGGTGGCGACCACTGGGTCTGAGTATCTTGCCCAACGATGCTTCACATGAGTTATGGCTGCACAAGGGATTGAACCTGGCCCCTACGGTTGGGGGACAACCTCTCTAATCACTAAGCCGTCTTGCCACCCTGCTGAGGACTTTAGTGAATCCTGATTTTCTTGATTTTTGCCAAGTTGCGTCAACCTATCAGAACACTTACTTCACATAGCTAAAATATACCAAGACAGTAAAGGGGAGACTAGCTTTGCTGTGCATTCAGTGAACTAAACATTAGCTAGCTAGCTGTCTAGTTAGTGGCTAGCAGACAACTTGGCTAATACAGTATTAGCAGCTGAGCTAACAAGTCCTGGTCGAATGAACTACTGCCTGGGGGAAATTCCACTGTGCTCGGTGATGATGTGATACCTCCAGAAATGCTTGAATTTGCTAAAGGTGTCAACTCCAGTCAGAGAATAAATGTTATTTTGTTTTCACCCCAGTGTTTCTGCCATTTACCCACTCTCCTGTCATTCCAGATCCAGCCACTTCTGCCTGCCTGAACCCCTGCCTGGTTTGTTTGCTTCCCTGCATGATTTCCTGGTTTTGACCCCTGCCTGCTTTTGACATTGATTCTTGG
>CABFOS010044874.1:3252-15945 GCA_900660315.1 Diretmoides pauciradiatus | reverse complement strand
TAATTGCTGTCCCTTACATCTTCTCTAGTGGTCACCTGAGCTGCATCAGTGGCTCTCTCGTCTTGTCTCCATGCTCTACTATTTCCCTGTCCTTGGTCTCCTCTGCTTCATCTCTCTTCACAGTAGGGTTGGCCCGATGAACGATGCCATCGTCCATCGGTTGCTTCCCAACTGCTGTGTAAAGTAAATCAATCAATCAATCAAATTTTATTTGTATAGCCCTTAATCACCATTACAGTCTCAAAGGGCTTCACAATGCCCAAAGTTTGACACAACACCCCCCAACCTTAGACCCTCAGCAAAGGACAAGGAAAAACTCCCACAAAACAAAGTGGAAGAAACCTTGGGAGGGACGACTAAGCGAGGGATCCCCCTACCAGGACGGCTGGGCGGGCAATAGATGCCGAGTTTGGGCAGCAATATACAGAGTTCATACATAAAGCGGGTCTCGGTTGGTCTATGTATGGAGTCCGAGAGGTGACATGGACGTAACGCGCGTGCGTTTTGTAAAGTGCATGCACGCTTTAGCTCTCGCGACTCCGTTCTCCTGCCGGTGTTTCAGTTCTGGCCGGAGAAACACTTCAGAGGCATGAGAACGGCGTCGCCACTCGCCAGCGAGTGTGCGGTTTATTTAAAAATAAATAAATAAATAAAAAAAGGTCCCAGCTGTGTGCGGGAATTTCCCGCATTATCAGAGCTAAATTTGTGGGAATCTTTGATATTATGCGCGATTCCCGCAACCCCGCAGTGAATTTCAGGCCCTGCTGCAAGGTAGGAGCACAGTAAGCAAGCAGTAGAGCGCACGACTGTTCATGCCATCAGTAACAATTAAGGGTCGTGACTGAGGTAAATATAAGAGATAATGGGGTAAATATTGTCTTTTTTGTTGGATACAAAACAATTGGGTTCTGCTGCATGAGAGACTTTTTATGGCCATTTTGGAACGCTAAACAACCAGACCCTGTTCGCTTCATTGTTATTAATGAAAGAGAGGAAACTGATTGTCTATATAAAATTATAGATAAAATAATTCATGTTTACTTGCCTTGAAGTGTTTGCCACATCGTGAGTAGGCATTCAAGACGCAGTATGAACACGCAGTTCAACGCAGTAATCAGATTATGTTACATGTGAAATTATCCACATGAAAGAGGAAGGAAGTTGCTTCTGGGTCCTAGAAATCACACACTCACCATACTATAGTGTTTGTGTTCTGAGTGGTTGCTAGAGCTTGTAGTATCCTTCGCTTCTCTGCATCGTAGGTGGCTCTTTCGTACATTTCCAGCAGAGCCGACCAACCCTCATCTGACTGAGCCGCCACATTGAACACCACTCGCTGCAGATCACTCGGGATCCTGGAGACACACACACACACACACACACACACACACACACACACCACTTTAGATTACAACTAGGCTTGGATAATATAAACATTCAGAGATTATAGTTGTCACTGTCACGATAAACATGAGTGTTATTAGTGCCAAATGTGTCAATATTTACAGATGCCAATCATATGTGGAGTCATGTGGATATTTTTTTCTATATTAGCCACAAGATGGAAAATCTTATTCAAAGAAAATGGTAACTGCATTTCTTTGGGTTCAAACTGAATGAGAAAAGTCAGTGAACCTGGATAAAGTTCATCCACAGTTAATTAATCAGCTTGGAAAAGAAAAATTAGTTCAGATGAATCACTGCAATTACAAGGATTATAGAGTCAGTACCAGAGTCAGCTGGGGTGAATCAGTATACTGCAATACAAGGTGTGGGAGTGGATCAGGGTTTCATGGTATGAATGCATCGGCTGAACAGCGTTACAGACTTGCCTGCCAAAGGGGCCTTTTGGAGTATTTTATCGAGCGAGGGAAAGACAGCGCGGCAGAGTACGAGTGTGTGCAGCGATGGGATTTCCACTGATGATGAACCCAAACCAACACCAATTGTGAAGCTGCTCTCACCACCAAGTAAACTGCAGTAATGTATACTGAGGCATATGTCTTGAATAATAATGTAATAGCTCAATCAGAATAAAAATATTTCTCAACATCCACAATGTAGCTACAAATTAATTGGGTTGAGAATAAAAATTAGGCATAAAAGGAAGAAACTCACCTTTAGTGACTATTGTCTACTGTAATACCATATGAGCTTCGTTTCAACTCATATCATAACAATATCATATATTGTTACCATCAACAAAGGAATATCGTCAATATCGTGTGTCTCTGCATACACATGTTGCTTACCGCATGGTTCCATTGGACTCGGTGTACTGTTTGTACAAGTTCTTGGCCCGCTGAATGCAATTGGGTTCCTTCAGACTGCAGGCCACCTCCAGCAGGGCTGAGCGCAGCTCCTGTTTAGACACAGTCTCCTCCTCTCCCCATGTCTGGCTGTTCATCAGAGCACTAAAGTGATTCAGGATGTATGTCTGGGATATAAAAAAAACACATTCATTCAGAATAAGTACTGTACATGGTTGTTTAACTTATTATTTGGCTTTTTTTTGCCTTTATTGGACAGCTCAAGGTCGAGAGAGACATGCGGGAATGGGAGAGAGGGAGGGAGGTAAATGACATGAGTATGGGTATGAGTATATGAAATTATACGCTTTAAAGTTAGCTTTCAAGAATCATCTTACAAGTGATGGTGATTAAGCTATACTGATAAAGCAGAGTCAAAGTCAAGGCAAAGCAATGTAGTGTATCAAATGTAGTGGATATAAAAAAAATGGATTATCGAATACATTTAGTAAAGTCAGAGTATATTTGTAGACCTGGTTTATATGTGTAACCCACTGTATATTTCTCTAAAAAAAGTAACAAAAAAAGTTTAAAAAAGTACAATCCAATGCGGTGGTACATCAATTCCAGGTAATAAGGAGATTGGCTTGTATTCTTTAAAACTCTGATGAAAGGAATAACACAGACACAGTGAGGCACGTTTGACCTTTTATCCAATTTTATCCAAAATTTACACATAATAATAGCAACGACACTGGACCCAAAAGGGGTCCACAAGAAAAATAACAAACTAAAAAATGGGTACCCAATGAGTCTTTTGAGTGCCCTCAGTTCAATAAAAAGGGTTCTGTTCCTACCGCTACAGTACCGCAAGGGCCAAACGTTCTTGAGCAGGGGGGACGATGATGACAGGCTGTTGTTGTTGTTGCTTCCGTGCTCTCAGAATGGGGGTGTACATAAAAACCATCAGGACTCTTCCTCTCGTGCAAAGTGATGAGTGATCTTCTCTTCCAGTGTTCACCTCCAATGTGAAGTAGTCTTCTTCAATTAATTATCGTCAAATCTTCCTCTGCATCTTCTATTTCTTCCGTGATATCCTTTTCGTTGTTTCTCTTTTTTTTCCAAGTCTCTATGTTGACTTTTCTAACTAATTTTCGGCAAGATATAGAGACCGTGAAATAGCAAAGGCTACGTTGCATTTATCCCTGACAGATATAAATATGAGTTTGTATCTTATTTCATGAGATTTGAAGCCTCATTCACGAAACTTTTCGTAAATTCATAAATTTCTCGTATATATGTGCGTACTAAAACACCACCGTGGGATTCATGAAACATACGGGATGCCTCGATTTGTTCAGAGAATGTGTGTGTGTGTGTGTGTTTACCTTCATGCGGGACACCAGACCCTGTTCCTGTCTCTTGTCCAGCAGCCGGTAGATGGTACTGAGCTGTAACAGGGCTTCTGTCACAGGAGCAGTCTCAGTTTCATTGGTTACATAGCTCAACAACCTGAGGACGTGACGGAAGGACACACGGCCCAGTCTGGGGGATTGTAGAGGGATGGAGAGGGAGAAAAGAGAAAAAAATTCTAATTAGAGGTAACACAAAATATTCTACTCCCTTTCTGTTCCTCTTATCAGTGAACCTGAGTGGAAAGAAAAAAAAATAGGGATGCACGATATATCGGTCACCATATCGGTATCGGACGATATATTAGCATTATCGTTATCGGGCACATATCAAAATTATTCCCGATATGTCACGCCGATATTAAATATGTGCCACCATATTGATGCGTTGGTGGAAAAACAGCTCTTGTTAATCTACCTACACAGGAGAAAATGTCTGCGGTGTGAAGAGAAATCAGGTAATAATAAAGCAGTGTCTGCATCTGCACCCAGCATCACAGTTAGTGCAAGGTGGAAGGTTTACCCTACTGGTGGAAGCTGGTATTACATTATCGGTGAAATAATCGGTTATCGGCCAAAATTTCAATATCGTGCATCCCTAAAAAAATAAAACAGCTTAGGTCTTTCTGCATACCTGGATAGAGCAAAGATGTTGTTTATGAGCGAAGCACGGTCCTCAGGTGTGAGAACGTTGACATTGTTGGTCAAGGCGTCTATGAGAGCAGCCCAGCCCTCGTCTCCATAGTGGACGATGTAGAAGCCTGTGTTTTTATAGTTCAACTTCAGCCACTTCACATCGTCTGGCAGCTTCAGGCTCCCTGAAAACACACACATTAGCCCCCTGACACTAAAGGTTACAAGAGACCCTAAGACTTAATGTAGTAAATCAATACTTTGTGTTTTACCTGACTTGGTCTTCAAAGTGAACACCTGGCTGCATTCAGGGGTCGAGCTACAGCTGTCATTCACATACGTCACAGGAATGTGCCACAAGCTAAGGACAGTGCACAACACAATTAGCTACAGGTTGCAGTGTGTGTGTCTATGTCTGTGTTAGAGCTGGGCGGTAATACGATATCCCGGGTTATTTGAAAATAGCAATGGTGTCCATTTCATTAACGTCATTAAAAAAATTCTGCTTCACATATATATAATAAACAGAGTTGTTGTTTTTTTAGGAGTGTTTGTCCAGCATTGTCTGTGTGGTGGAAGATGCTATGAAAGTGATGACGGAAGTGAATTTTTTGTAAACAATGTAATTTGTCAAATAAATAACCTGTCAAAAAAGACTAACTATTTAGAAGCAATCATACAGTAATTGTGCATCATGTACAGTAATCGTGAGTCACGTGACAGCTTCTCCTCAAAACGGAGATTTTTTTTAAAAGAACATGGTGAATGCAAGCGAGTTGCTAGCTAAAAAGAACGCAACTGGTGCAATTCGGCAACATTTTGAGTTCCGACTGAATGAGAAGGGAGAGCCAGCAAATCTCACTGAGGCTGTGTGCAAGATCTGCATGAAGACGGTGACAGCCAGAGATGGAAACACTTCAAATTTACGTGCCCATCTCAGAGTCAATCACCCAATGGCTGCAAGGATGAACATATCGAGTTCAAAGACCTCCGCTGCTGCTGTTTCCCAAGCAATACCATTGCCCACCACTTCTGCGCAACCAACAATAAAAGGGACAGTGTGTGATGGAAAACCCGTACTGATGTGGTGACCAAGTACCTAGCAAAAGAAACGGTCTCTTTTGACACAGTGGGAAAAAAAGTCGTTTAAGGACATGCTAACAGCTTTTGACATCCAGTACGAGCTGCCTGGAAGTAAATACTTTTCTAAAACAGCCATTCCAGAATTATACAATAAAGTTAGACAAGAGGTTCAAGTGCTGCTGTCAGGGGCAGACAGCCATACATGTCCTTGACTGTCCACACCATTACACCCGAGTGGAAACTTGAGTCTAAATGTCTCCAGACCACTTATTTTCCTAAAAGCCATACAGCGGACAATCCTGCTGCTGCGCTCAGAGAGGCACTTCAGGATTGGCAACTCGATGAGAATAAACTCTCGCCATAACCACAGACAATGCTGCCAACATTGCTGCCGCAATCAAGTCCCTAAATTGGCCGTGGCTTAATTGTTTCGGCCACAACCTTAACGTGGCTGTTACGAATGCAGTGCTGAAAAATGTATCACATTTTTGTCTATCACAGTTGAAGTGCACTGCAGCTGCAGGAAACGGTATAGCACCGACTACAATTGGCAGCTCCCTCCAAGCCTACAATGTGCTTTTCAATCAGTCGGTAATACCGTATACCCCGAGAAAATGTGGGGAAAGTATAAAGGTATCAAAAATTGGATACCGCCCAACTTTAGTCTGTGTGTGTGGTAACGTGACCCACCTTGAAGCATGTGTGGTATTGTCAGCTGTGAGCAGGAAGTGCTCCTGAGTGAGGGTCACCTGACTTCCCTTGCGGCTGACAGTGACCAAGGGGAAGCCTTTCTGTAGCGTCCATGTGTTCATCATCTCTGACACATTCTGGTGCTGGGGAGAGACCTCGGCCTGAGGGCAGGAAGAATAATCAAGATTCTATACAGTCCCATGGCGTGTTTATGGCAGTGACTTGTAGTTCCTTCCGATTACGTTAAGATTATTGTAGGAGTTGTGGGAAACTTTGCAGTTAAGGTATGACCATTAATAGTAATAGTTAGTACTAGTAGTAATAGTTAATAGTCCAGAATGGTAATACATTTGCAAAAGGGAGCATTGCAATGTGCAGTTCTCTTTCATGACAATAAACTCAGCTATATGTGGTTCATGTCATGAGTTTATCCTTTAGCCAGATGGCTGGTTGACAGAGAGCAGAGGGGGGTAAGGGTAAGCAGTAGCAGAAGTGAGAAATCACTGTTGTGTAACATTAGTCTGTTAGAAAGGAGAACCAGTGAATGAAAAGTAGTAGCAAACGACCATAAGGCAGAGCAGGCACCCATCCACCCACCTGTGTGAGACTGTTCCAGAGGTCGTCAGTGACAGAGTTTAATCCACTGAACTTTTTCAAGTATTCTATGATACCCTTTCTGAACTGCTCCGTCGGCAGGGAGGCATTCAACATCAGGAGAATGGATGCACCCTGGAAGAGAGAGACACCAGCACAGACTCACACACACTGGTCGGACACCCAAAACAGAGAGGGCTACAGTAGAATGTGAAATCGAGTAGAGGCGTTTCCCTCTCAGATAGATAGCTGGATAGTTAAATTAAGAAATTATGTAAGCAAGTAAACATGCATATGTCTGTCTATTTATCTATCTATGTAAAAGCATACCTTCTCATAGGACACAGAGTCAAACATCTCTGCCACCTGTTCAGGTGTATCAACCTGTGCTGACACTGCATGGGAGGAGTTCAATGCATCTTTGGCCAAGGCTCTGAACCGCACCCCCAGGAACAAGTTACCCTGGAAACAAACACAGGACTTATTATTAAGTCATATAGTGCAGCAGAGTACTAATTCATTTATATTTGGTTTGCTTTAAAAGATACAAGGAATTTAAGGGCCAGATATGTGTACTGTACTTACAATGTCCAGTTGGGAAAACTCCTTCTGCAGTGACATGTACTGCATGTAGGTGGCAAAGCCTTCATTGAGCCACAGGTCATTCCACCAGCTCATAGTCACTAGATTACCAAACCACTGGGACACATCAGAGCTATATTAGAGCCAATACCACATTCACTCTCTTTTCCTTTCACACACACACAACACCTACCTGGTGGGCGAGCTCATGTGCTATGACAGAGGCGACTAGCTGTTTCTCCAGAGGAGAAGACTGTTTCCCCACCAGCAGACTGGTCTCTCTGAAGGTAATAAGACCCCAGTTCTCCATGGCTCCAGCCAGGAAGTCTGGGATGGCTACCAAGTCTGACAAAGGAAAGAGGAAGGACAGTGGTATGAAGGGGAGATAGAAAATGGAAAATGAGGGGAAAAGTGGTGGAAAAATGGTGTGTGTGTGTGTGTGTGTGTGTACCTAGTTTGTTGAGGGGGTAATCAATGTCAAAGAAGGAATTGTAGAACTTCAGCAGTGTGCAGCCTGTCTCCAGAGCATACTCAGTGTGCTCTTTCTTCTCTGGCACCGAGTACACAGACACCTAAAACACACACACACACAACAATTTATTCGCACAAACACAGCATGAATGAATAAATGAATGAATTTAAAGAAAATCGGGGTAAGTGTGTTCCACCAGATCCAGGTTGTTTTAACTATTCATTTTACCATGTGTACAGTAACTCCTACTAATGTCCCTATGAGAGATCTCTTGCTTGTTCTCTTGCTTTTTGTGTTCCCACATCACATCGCTGAGGGAATGTAAAACTGAACTGAGTGGAGTCATTGTTATGTCAAACCTACCAGTGTGTTGGAGACATTTTTGCTGACAGATGTGAAGTTGGCAACAATGAAGGCCACCAGGTAGGTGCTCATCTTGACACTGGTCCTCTCAAACTCATCCAGCATGAGGCCATTTGTAAGATTTGTTGTCTTAGCCTGAGTGAGACACACAGTATAGAGATCAGGGATGACTAATCATCTGCCACTGTTCATGCTAGTAAACATCAGCATCACATCTAGCCTATATACGTACATCTATCAACATCCGGTAGCCTGTGCTAACCTACGCCTACTATGACATAGACCACACATTGATACACCGTGACACTTACTAATTACATGAATAAAACTGTAACTTTAAACTCATTTAAAGGCTTGGATTTAGTGGGCCGTTTACATTTTGGTATGCTCATTTAGAATATTTAGTTTTACTTGTAGTTGCAAAATAAACCTAGTTACCCAACTTTTAGAACCAATCATAACTCAAAATTGAGGACTGTTTTAGCAGTTAGTGTTAACAAACAATAGGAATCTAAACAAACATATTACAGCTTTAATTTTAAAGCTCAAATTCAGCTGTCAAATACTGCCGGCCCTTACATCAGTAGTGCAATAAATTTGAGTGAAAAAAACCCATCTTCTTCAAGTCAAACCATAAATTATGCCATTAGCACAGCGAGCTGGTGTTTCAACCAGGGACACCATCCTATAAAATGGATTGGGACTTATTAATAAACTAGAAGGGTGCACTCGGAGAGCGCAGACCTCCACCCAGGATGCATGTCATCTGTTTATGCAGCGACCTGTGATTCAGATCCACTCCAAAATGTAATATCTCTTCCTTGAGCCAAGCTGCACCTATCCAGCAGGTATCATGAAAATTGGATGCTGCGTTAGGTTATTAGACCTCACTTCCCGATTACGCAAGGTTGCATTGACGTTGAGTGGCGGCCATGTTAAATTGTGCCCATTGACCCTTAGGGGGCATGCATATTAAGGATAATGTCAAAGGGATGATGCGTTAAGCAAATAGACCTCACTTCCTGTGTACGTGGCGCCCTACTCGGCACCCTGTGATTCGGATCATCTCCAAAATGTAATGGGCTCTTCCTTGGTCTGTGCTACACCCCCCCACCGGGTATCATGAAAATTGGATGATGTGTTAAGCAATTAGACCTCATTTCCTGTGTAAGTGGCGCCCTACGTGGTGCTTCAGATCATCTCCAAAATGTAATGGACTCTCCGGACTTTGTCCTTGGGCGGAGGTAATAAATGTTACCTTAGGCATGTTGGAAAGACTAATGTAGCCAGGCTCTCTGCTGATTTTAACCAGGAAGGAGGCTTTGAAAGCTGGCTCATCAAAGCAAGGGAACGCCTTCCTAGCTGCCAGTGGCTCAAACTGGGTGGCAGCTAGCACCCTGGTAGTAAGAGAGATAAGATAGAGAGGAGAGGATATGGTTATGTACAAGTATCGAAAAAGATCAATGCTGCTAAATCAATAGAACAAAAAGCATCCTCCTTCCTTTTGTTTAAAGATGATTTTTACGGCACATTATTGGTGACTGGTCATGATATTAGCCAAAGGTCATAGGATAAGATCCTCTTCATGTGGGCTTCTCATGAAATCCTTGTTGTGCAGTATGTCTTTTAGATGTTGTAAAGCATTTAGAATACTGTTTATTAGTCATATCTACCTTTTGTTTCCATTTTTGTCTGTGTAAGAGCTGTTGTAGAAACCATCGTAGGTGTGTGAGAGGTTGGCAGAGTAATCCAGGGTTAAAACGCACTGCTGGCCTGCTTTCAGCTCTTCTGAGAACACGACAGCTATCTGCTGTCTGGGTTTGTCCTCCAATATGGTCACATCGCTGGGCTTCCCATCACCAAGCTGGAAGAGAGAGAAGTCAGCAAAGTTAACGGATACAGCGCCTTGCAAGTATTCACACTTTTTGCACATTTTGTTCTGCTATTAAGGGTATTTCAAATTGCATTTATGTGGGCTTTTTAATCTAAGCTCCATCAAAAGGAAAACAAAATTATCAAAATGTATGTGAAAGTATAATTTAAAATAACAAAGAAACCAAGTTTGCGTATGTATTCGACTCCTTTGCTTAGTTTGAACCAAATTGCACGCATTGCCAGAGTTCTGTCATTACATTTAACACTCAAACCATTTGCAGACCCACCTGGAAGGTAGCTTTCGTTATGTTGAGATCGACACTGTGCAGGACAATGCGCTTGGTGTTGTGCTGTACAGACATGTTGATAACAGTGCGGCCAGTGAAGGTCATGGAGTTGAGGTCAGGGTTCAGGGTGAGGTCATAGTTGAGAGGTCGTATGCTGGCAGGCAGCCGGAGCTTTGTCCAAGGGAACAGGTCACCATTGGTGTTGTTGCTGGACTTGCGACAACCTGTCTGCGAGGCATTGGAGGGTCAGGGTAGGTGGTGTGGGAGAGAAATTAAAAATAAATAGAGATAGTGTGAAATCGGCTTAACTGCTGTGTAGAAAGAATAAGTCCTGTGTAAGGTATCTACAACTAGTAGATATTTTATTCTTACCTTGGTAAAGGTGCACCCGGGTAAGAAGTACAGTACCATGGTCATGGAGGCTACTATCACCAGGAATAAGACACATACAACCATGGTACGGGCTGAGGGTCGTGTACATGACCTGAGACAAACAAGATGTTCATATTCGTAACACAGAAGAAATGTGTGTGTAGTGTTCATGAGGAAGCATTATTTTAAGAAAATGTTTCTCCACAAATCCAAAAGTAAGCTCCATATTACCTCTGACTGTATTAATGATGCTTTAAAAACATTTTTCAAATCTTAAGTCACAGCCGAAATAGATTATTATTAAACCAAGATTAATTATTATTTACCCATGTTCATTACATCCGGTTACAAATTTTGCCAAAATGAAATGCATTTTGATTCCATGATTTTCTGCTTTGTGTTGTGTGTACAGTAGTTCATGCCATGTTCACACCAGCATGTTTGAGGCAGTTTACTCAAACTCTGGAGGATTTACCCTTTTAAACTGGTTCATTAAGGGAGGTAAGAACAACGGCATTCAAACTCATATCAAATAACCACACCGACGTGCTTGAAAATGTGAGTCTCGGCCCTCTTCCAAATGAACTGGAGTGTGGTTCATAGGAGTGAGAATGTAATCGTACCAACTACAAGAAACAACAACAAAACATACTTTTTTGTTCGTTGTTCCACCATTGTTCCATAAATTACAGCAAAGGCAGAGACAAGTGCATTATAATAAGCTAAAACAGGCACTGGAACTGCTCCACGACAAAACTACCAATCTTATGGTATGAGGCTATCAAAACTCTGTCCAGTAAACAAGTTACGCTGTAAACACACTACCTCCGTCACGTCACGTCACCATCAGCGTTGCGTCAACATCTAGTTGTACCTGCCCCACAGAGCGCGTCAGGACGGAGCAGAGAGCCCGACATTCAGTTTCTACAAGGGGTCTCAGGTCGTAGAGAAAACGGTATTTCTGTACCTCGATGATGAGACGTTTGTCATCCATGGTGTAGCGAGCTGGTGTAGCGAGCAGGTGATCGACGTGTGGTCAACTGACAAGTGTGGATACACAACAGCAGGCCCACGTAACTTCTCCCGCTGCCGACCGCACTACTTTTTGGTTGAAAACACCGGGGGGAAAGTTGATAAATATCACATTGGGCTATCACAACAGAAAAATAAAGTGTCTTAACAACAGAAATACATTGCCTGGGGATTCAATAAGGTCAGGATATGACTCCGGCCAGTTGGTGGGGTCCTTCATCCACTAATAAATATGTAATATATATTAATAAATAATGGAGACTGAATGTGCTGCTCTCACCAGCAAAAAAAGCCCAATAATGTCTGGTGAAGCTTCTGTGGGCGGAGCTACAGTCAATACACCCGAAAACAACCAGTATAAAGTTGATTTAAATGCAATAGTACAGGCTGACGCATGGGTGGACGCATCCGTCAGCCATCGAGAATTCAAGCTCTAGTGTTCTTGACGACGGACGCCGCCATCGAACGCGACGTAACGTAGGCAGTGTGGCAGCTTTCATTGATTTCAATGAATAATGAACTTAACGGTGAACGTTGATGGCGACGTGACGGAGGTAGTGTGTTTACAGCGTTACGAGTTTGAATGTTCTGATTCACTTGTAATTGGGTAGTGTGAACCTAAACAAATCAAATACAAAAATGCAACAAAGTAAACTGAGTCAGAGTCCTGCACCACTGCAGGCTTTCTAAATATCTAGCTCCCATTGGTTGTTGATATCGTTGGTTGAGAGAAAATAGTTGTTATAGTACGTGAAAAGGAGTTCTGTGAATCTGCACTCGATTGCTCTTCCTCAACAACCGGATGTGTGTCTCAGTAAACTGAAATTGAATTGCAAGAACTGAATTTGAATTGTGAGAACGGAATGTGGAAGCACATAGAGTTGAATTTTCAGTGAGGACCAAATACAGTTTCAGAGCAAATTAATTCAATTTCATAATATTACATTCAGTTTCAAGTTTATTGGAATTCAGTTCCAAACTACAAATTATTCAGATTTTTTTTTTTTTTTTTTAGTTTTTATCCCATTTTTTCCCCATTTTTTCTTTCC
>CABFOS010044762.1:0-13395 GCA_900660315.1 Diretmoides pauciradiatus | reverse complement strand
GTGTGTATGTGTGCGTGCATGCGTATTTGTGTGAGAGAGTGTGTGTGTGTTCATGCATGTGTCTGTTTATGTTCATGAGTGTGTATGCACATGTAGGTATATGATGTATGTGCGTGCATGCGTATGTGTGTGAGAGAGAGAGTGTGTGTGCGTGTGTGTGTGTGTGTGTGTGTGTGTGTGTGTGTGTGTGTGTGTGTGTGTGTGTGTGTGTGTGTGTGCGCGCACGCCAAATATGTGTGCTTTATCTATTATCACATTTCACAAGGTTCTAATATCTAATTGGACTGCTATGCCCTTTGTGTTTCCTAGGAATAAACAAGACAAAACAAAACTTCAGAAACACTGAAGTTTTGTGCCATGGATTTAACTAAGCCAAAAGAAAAAAAGGTGCTCCAGTCCGGTCATTATAGGAAGATTACAGCTAACTTCAGTAAGCACCAGTAAGGATTAACAAAGGTTAACCACTCCCCTGTCTGTGCTGGTTGGTGGATAGGGGAGTGGTGGTGGTTGTCTGTGATAGAGTGAGTGAGTCTGAACAGGAGACAGGAGGTGTTGGACTGCGGAACAGAAAGCAGAGACTAGCAGTGGTGACCGCCCCTGTTCCCGGAGGATGCAGCCATGGGAGACCTGGAAGATCTGACCAGTCGGGGTTGGAGCTGGTAAGCTGCCTGAAAGCCTGGCAGACTGGTCCAGCTGTGGTGTTCCGTGGCTGACCTGCCAGGACGGGCGGACCTATATGGTGGCTTGTTTGGCAACTTTCTGTTATATTACGAAAATAGTTCACCAAAATGTGTTTCTGAAAACATTTGAGGCAAGAAACACAGTTGCTGAATCTGTCTTAATTTTAGATTGTCAACGGTTAGTTTAAAAGTTTGTAGAGTTTAGGCCCGCTAGCAGGCTAAGAGCTGGCGGAAACACACGTACAAACTTTTAAGCTAACAGACAGATTCAGAAACTGTATGGCTTATTTCTCGCCTCAAATGTTTTCAGGAACACATTTCGGTGCTTAAATTTAAGGACTTTGTAAACGCCTACAGTATACATTTCCTGGTCAATTCAGTCTTGAACTATGGTTACAAACAACAAATGCGTGTAAGGTGGGGGCACGGCCTGTTTTATAGTACTTAAAAATGACTGAATAACAACATTGATGGGCACATTCACTTTGATGTTACATAGATAACTGGCATGTGTCACATTCATCCACCTTTATTAGGAATGTATCACAGATGACCTTAGGAAGAAAATAGTTTAATTTCACTGTCTTCGCTGAAGCACCGTGTATCGTTTTAAGAACACTGATAGACCTGGGGATGGGAAAGTGTCAATAGTGATGCACACAATGAGTGATACCCAGGATGTAGGGTATAAATTCACAGCCATATAGTTGATTATTTCTGTAATCTGGGCTTACAGGGCCCAATAATTCAGCCTCACAGGTGAGCCGAGACCATAAATCTCAGCATCATTTCACTTTTTCCTAGCGTGAGATGATGAAAAACAAACTACCCCTCTTCCTCCTGTTTAGAGTGGTCTGCCATTAAAGCTGGTGCTGATAAGTGGCAGTTTCTCCAATAACAGCCCAGACTCAAAGTAACTATAAATCCAAGGGGGGTGTGCCTGCGTGCGTGCGTGCGTGTGTGTGTGTGTGTTGAAAACCCTACAGTATGTGCATGCATGTATGTGTGTGCATGTGCAGCAGTGTTCATGAGAATGCGTGTACTCATGTTTTTTTGTTTTTTTTATAAGAGACTCAATCATGACCACCACCAATAAATAAAACTGTGTACAGGTGAAGCCATATCTCTGACACACACATACATGCACACACACACACACACACACACCTCAAATGTCACAGCATGTTAACATATCGGCACGTGTAGCTCAGTATCAACAGGCAACGGAACAGACTGTAGGCACACACACGTTCAACACGTGAGCGCAACAGCATCCACATACTGTAGTCATTACCCAAAGTATGTGCTGAGAGATTGATGGCCAAGGCCTTCGTCAAGAAAGACTTATTGCCCTGGCAGCGTTCACCCACACGGCACTGCTGTACGTCACCAGCTCTTACCTTGATCTGCAGACACTGGCTATTCACAAGCTTCACTCATTGACTGTCACGGTACACATTCACACATACAGAATGAGTAATACAAGTTTTTGGTGTTCTACGGTAACAATTTAGCATAATCTTAAAGTGAGAAAATGAGAACTAGAAGCAGCTCTGAACCTAAATGCTGAATAAGTCTGTCAGGTTTGAGTGGGAGACTGGTAAACCTTACATGAAATAGGATTTAAAAACAGCAACTGTTTCACTGTTTCCAAAACAAGTGGTGGGTACAGCTGTGTACAGCTAAAAGTCACTGCACACTGATGAATATGTGGCTGTTCACCTGAAATAGTTCAACAAATGGCTACAACAGTTATACTGAGTTAATGATATTTAATTTCTAAAATGAATGAATCTACAGGCCACATATTTTTGATTGATTGATTGATAGATTTTATTTCAAACATTAAAATAAAAAATTAATAAAAATAATCAAAAATAAATAGAAAATAACAATATTTAGGCATCAAAATAACACAATAGTAATAACATATTGAACAAAACTCAATTAACTAAACAATGTTCGAAAAGGGCGTAGGATGAAGTTACATATTAAAAGTTCTAACGACTTTTTTTTCTTAAATAAAGGTCACTCAGTCTTTTTACTTTGGATAATACTAGTCATCTACTATCACTTATAGAGTATTCTCAAGAGTTGGAGCAATATGGGATCTGTGGACGCGTGGATGATTTTGGTGTCAATGTTCTCATTACTTAATGGGTAATTTGACAAATGGGCTATAATCTCCCAAAAACTCCACGTGCTCCTTTAAAACCAGTACTGGAATGTCTTTTCAAAGGATGCTCTTTGATTGTAGATTTATTTAGCTCACATGAAAGTCGTGTACTGCAGGCAGAGTCAATATGCAGGTATGTACATAATGCTCTTTCTTTCTCACTCTTACAATCTGCAACCTTTCAGACAGTTGATAGCGACAGGGATAATGGCTCTCAAACACCCAGTGCAGTTTACATAGGCCTATTTACTCAGCACATAAAAGGGGATAGAATCTTTTTGTGTGTGTGTGTGTGGGGGGGTGTGTAGTGTTTTTCATTTGATCTGAATCCCAATAAACCTTTATTTTGTTGACACTGAATAAGATGGGCTCCACTCTATCCTAAATTTCCCTCTCTCAAACACACCCGCACACAAACTAGCAAACAAACCCATACTGTGACTCCCTATTATCACAGCGCTGAAGTGCGTTTGGTGTTAATGCCACTCCCAGCACAACGCTCCACTGCTCCTTATTTAGGTCTTATCTAGCCCTAAGGCTAAAAATCTGTCCCTTCCACGCCTCCTCTCCTCCCTCGCTTCCCCGCCCCTGCCAGACTGCCAGGCCTTAAGTTTCTCTCCTCATCAATTCCACCACTCCGTTGCTTCATTGAGAAGAAGACATGTGGAGAGAGATGCGTTCACACATCTAAGCATGTATGCTGTTAACCAGAGTGACTGACAAAAGGTTGGCAGGTTCATCGTCTTCCATCTTTCGGTGTCCGGAGGGGTAGTTTTTCCCACCAATCTAATTCATAAATAATTTAACTACATTTTGCAGTAGCTTGGTGGTAGTTCAACTGAAGTGAAATTTGTGTTTTTAGTTGTTTGTCATTGCTGTCATTTTCAGCTGTAGCCAAATCTAACTACCAATTATTTTGAATATAAAAAAAAGAATGGATTTTTTTTTACTATTTTCATTTACTCTTTTAGGTTGTAAAAGTCAGATGTTACAAAGAACCTGCTATTTCTTTATTTTAATTGTACATACAGCAGAAAGTTGTAAATCCTCCTTTCTTGAGGAACCCAAATTGGGTGGGCTGGTTGGTTTGGGTTTACCAGACTCTAATTTCTGACTGGTAGTTGTTGGATTGGGCCATTGTAAAGACAGTGCACTTTATTGAAGGTAGCTTTGCTCAATGCAATGTAACTGATAGCTTGTAAAAAATATACTTTCATAGCAGCTTCCCCAAAACTGACGGCTTCTAGTGGTTCCAGAGACGGGGGTCTCAACCACACCACCACACCATCTCTGGAGGCTACTCTGTTACATCAGCAATAAAATTCCCATTGGCAGTTCGTGTTTACAAACTGGGACGGATCACTATACTCTTTTAGTTTATCCCTTTCTTTCTCCTTCCCAGAAGAAGCAATGTCAGTTGGGGATTGGTAAATTTAATGAAATCCTGCAGCAACCGACTGACTCATGCATTTCGTAAGGAGTGAATCTGCCTCGTCTAGCTTACCTTCACTCACAAAGCACCTACTGTGTGCACTGACACTTGCATGCACACATACATACCAGCAACACATACATAGCACGACTGATTTGCAAGTAAGCATTCTGATGAAGATTAACTTGCCCTACTATAACAGTAATGCATGAATTCATAAATAAACACCACTAAATGAAACACGCCTGATTCAAAAGGAACATCAAATGTGATCATTTGAATCATTTCTGGTGCTTTCCTGCCCTGAAATAAGGAAAAATACTAAAATATTCACTTTCGATGACTTGACATTAAACGGAAATATTCCGCCGGCTGTACGACCTATAGCGCAGCATACATAAAAGATTGATCAGATTCAGCAAACACAGCATGGAGGACACAAAATGGAGAGCAGGCAGAAAAAGATGAGATATTAAAAAACTAGGTGAGGTGGAAATGAAGGGAGGAGTGAGCGGAGCGAGAGAGATGGGGAGAAAATTACTTTTGACACAGGAGGGAGATGAGAGCGAGGGGAGGGCTGAATTATCAAAAATCTGCAAATCTGTGTGTGTGTGTGTGTGTGTGTGTGTATGTGTGTGTGTGTGTGTGTGTGTGTGTGTGTGTGTGCGTGCAGTTGTGTTTGTTTTCTTGTGAGTGGGCGTCTGCTCATAGATAAACCAGATAAACAAAATGCCTTCTTTGAAAAGCAAGGAACTCTGGTCAAACACAAACAAACAAAATGTTCCCCACACACAGACACTTGAACACTCTTACTGCCCCTTATCTTTCTCTCGCTCTTTTCTCATTTTTCCCCCTATCTATCCCTAACCCACTCCTCTTTTCTTTCTCCTATTCCATTTTCTGATTCTTGTTCTCTTTCTCTCCCTCGCTTGTTATTTTCAAAGTGTTTGAACAGAGAGAGTAGAAGGCTATTCTCCGTCCCGCCGGAGTATCAATATACAACAGAGCCCAGAGGTCCAAATAGGAGAAAGGGTGAGGAGAGTGGCACAACACTGATCCATAATGGATTTTCCTCTCTCTTTTATTCCCTTTCTGCGGAGAGATGTAGCTAGGCCACTGGCACAGAATGAGAGAAATGGGGAGAGGGGGGGGGGCGAGAGAGACATATCGACAGGGGAAAAAAGAGCGAGCCCGAGGAGAGATTGAAAACGGTGTCAATAACAAAAGTCCCTAAAAGAAAATGTCTCGTCTGTCTTCTGATGCTTGCACACCAGATGCATGTAACAATTTGCCAGCCCTCAAACAACATTTCTTCTTTCATTTCTTAAGACAACAGCAAGAGCAGATTTAGTCAGTGTAGCTATATCCGATCCGAATAGGCACTAATGTACAGTAGCTCGCCTGTATGCTGGTATATGATGATTTTATGATGGTGCATCATATGACTGCCAAGAGGCTCTGAACATTACACCAGAGGGTATCATTTCCTGATATGCATAAGTGCATCATTGAAATTGTTTTAACAATGCAACTTTATGGTGATATTGAATAATTGAATAGGAATAGGAGTACAGGAGGAAGGTTTAGGTCTCCAAAGAGAAATGCGGCCTAAAACGGTGTTTATTTTTATGATCTTGGACAGCTGAAGATTTGTGAATTGAAATCTGTGAGCATGAACAAGTCCCTCCCAAGCGGCAACCCGGAGAGACAATATTCCTTTTTGTGATGTTATCAGGAAACCCTTCTTTCTGAAGCTGTTGTATGGTAGACTGAGTTTGTTGACTGTTTATTTGAGCTGTTACACCCAAGTGAGCTTCATTTCATTTTGCTGGTAGCTCTTGAGCACAAAATGCATCCACATTTCTAGTGAGTGACCTTGGAAACTGTTCCACAAAGTCAGTCTCCTGTTAACTGTCAGTGGATCCTCTCCAGAAAGTGTCTCATAAAAACATCACTGATTATATAGTCTTGGCTCGTTTCCAGTCTATCTGTGGAAGGGAGGATTTGTTTCATCAGCATATACAAAACTGTCCAGGATAAAAGAAATATCTGTTTGTATTTCTGTGTGAATTTCGACTTTTAGTCTTAATGAAGCTTTAAATGTTACCTGACCTTTAGCAACGCCAAGTAGCTACAGTGCCTTAAAAGCATTCACCCCAAGCACTGTAAATATCTTAAAATAACATCCCTACAGGACAAAAAAAACCTTGTACCACTCCACAGTTATCAACTAGGAATTAGAAAACCCTTTATATTATAAATTGTTGACTGCATTATTGACAATATAGAAAGTCAGCATTCAAGTCAAGTAATATAAATCCAAACCAAAAAGTAAGTTATGAATGTTTCACTCAAAACCATCAATAACACACTTGAAAAACTTGAAAGTACAGGCCATCCTTACCGTGTCCGCAGGTTCCCAGGGCTGGGAGGCCCATCGTACACAGACAAGATGTCAAAGTCCTCCTCCAGGGCAAAGCCTTGAAACACCAGCTGTATTCGGTTGTGTTCTGCTGCCACGATCACCCACGTACAGTTGGCATAGTTGGGGTACCCGTAAGGGTAGCCGGGGCTCTCTATCGTCCCATTGGGATTTTGTAGTGTGTAACTGCAGTTCTGAGCTGTAAAAAGGTAGAAAGAAAGACGAGTGAGTAAAAAAACAGTGCAACAATTTCAAGGCAGTAGGATAGGATGGTTAGCAGAATGTTAGACCCAATATTAGGGCGATCTTCTACTGTATGCCCAAGTATGCAAAAGCATGCAAATGTACACTTGCACAAGCGCGCGCACATGCAGTCTAAGAGTGCTGCAACATCCATTATCACCTACAGTGTGCAGTGTAAGTCATTCAAATAGCAGTGCTAAATGCCTCACCCTGTCCCAGCTTTCCCCATCTCTCCCACCTCCATCATTACACACTCATTCACTCACTGGCCCTTTCACCACATTAGTAATAGGTTCCTATATTAGCACATGACAGTCGGAAGAGAGGAGAAGAGAGGAAAGAAGGTGAAATACCGTAGGAGGAGAGGAGAGATAATTAATATGGTCAATTTTGCCAAATCCTTGCCGTTGTATGCACACACACGCACACACGCACACACACTGCCACATTAATTGTCAGCGGCCACTCGTAAAGAACTGCACTCAATCAGAATTTTAATAACTGTGTGGCGCCATCCATCAGTACATACTGTATAGTGTGTGTGTGTGTGTGTGTGTGTGTGTGTGTGTGTGAGGGGCTAAATGACCTGTCTTTGGCTGATCAGAGCAGTCAGTCATGATTTTTAATCAATGGTAGAGATTCTGTTCCAAGGAATCTATAATGTGATGTTATGTGCGACTCCACTTCTATTAGGTGTATTATTGTTATTATTATTAGTGTGTGTGTGTGTGTGTGTGTGCGCGCGTGCATGTGTTCGGTGTTCATGAGGGTGTAAACTTGTGTATGAATGTATCTGCATGTGCAACCTGTTGCTAATAAAGCATTCATCTGATTATAGAACTCTTTGGGTGGTGATGGTGGTGATGATCTCCCCTGACTCCCTCATCACAGACACAGCAAGGTTAATGTGAAAGTTAATTTTCCCCAAAGAGCAGCCATTGCTCTACAGCTACACGTGAGCAGTTACCTGTCAGTCTACTGTACCACTGACAGATGATAGACAGAGAAGATAACAAAGCATCATCACATTTTGGACATATACATATTAGAACTCGACTGACAGCTCAATAATTAAGCCAGTTTGCATGCGACATGATCTAAAGATCCATATTATTTGCCTTTGCAAAAGCAACATAGCGATGCAGCAGTTACTCACGCAATAGACGCTTGCAGAAAATAGCATCCCATTAGATGGAGTAAATGAGAACGTCATGCAAGGGTACATGCTATTTATACAAATGTTGCATATTTTCCCATTGTTTGCTTCAGCTGCAGACCTGAATCACAATGCAGCCTGATTAAAATATAATTGGGAAAGTATAATTGGAGGACATCTGTTATCTGCATAACCAACATTATTCAGAAAAACAAACAATGCAACACATGTAGAGTTGATATGGGGTGTTTTTCTTTTTCCTCCCCATGCTAAATAAACGGCAGAGATAAATCAATGCATGGACATGAGCTATAATGGTTGTAGACATTATAAAGGGGCATTGAAAACAAGAATCTTCAGCATACACGTTGCAGCTTCGAGGCTTGTAAAAGTGAAGATCCACTTTTAAAATTCTTCTAAGGAAATCTCTGTCCTTTACTGAAGGGTTGTGAAATATAAAGCTTCTGTACTACCTGTGTGTGTTCCCTGATGGGTATAATAATCCCATATTTTCACTCCCAAATGGGCATCATGCCTGCAAACCAGGAAGGATTTAATCACGCAGCGAGCATGAAGGCAAGGTAACAAGCAAAAAAAAGAATAGACCGGGGGCAGTTGTCATTCCACTCTATCATGTTCACTGACATAATAAACACATTTTTTTTTGTCGTTCGCATTAAGTGGAAAGGTAGTAGAAAATGACAACCAAAACAGCATGGACAGAATAATCCCTGGTCACCCAGGGGAGAGAACACTGCATTATTTCTCAAAGCAATAATGGCGCCTGCTGTTGAGGATATTTGCTTACACACTAGCTCCTACACGCACACACGCACGCACACAAAAACAAAAAACCATGAGCACACACATTCTCATGAACACATCTGCACATGCACACACATACATGCATGCATATACTGTAGGGGGTTTTACACACACACACACACACACACACACACACACACACACGCACAAAAGCCAATATTCGCTTTTTGTTCTAGGTAACACACCAAAACCGAATTGCGACTGGGTTGCAGGAAGAGGAAGAAAGCAGATTGAACAGGAGAGAAAGAAAACAGACTGTATGGTCGGCATCAGCAGCGGAAGGATAATAGCATCTCCAGCCAGAGTGTATTCATCACGCCACTGTTGACTCCCCGAACCTGCCTTGTCAAAAACGAACATGGGCCTCTCAGCCGTCACCTTACAGCCCTTCATATGTGCTTGACCCCTTCCAAAAGATGCTAATGTGTGCACACTTGAATGCTGGCCACTTGAATTCACTTTGGTTTCGCCTGAGTTCAGCTCTCCGTTTGCAATGGAGATCCATAAAAAGTGCTGTCAAATTCTTAGTAAAGACTGGGGAATAAAATGAATAAAATATTGCAAAATGATTTAACAGCAATAAAAACCCTTACATATGCTGTAAAACATGCTGATAACAGCACTATGCTGTGTATTCCTACAGTAGACCTCTTCTAGTCTATCCTATGTCCCCATCCTACCTGTCCCTGTAAGGATAAGATGAGGTAAGAGGGTTCTTCTTCTTCTTCGTGTGGGCGGGATGGAGTTGTTCATCCTCATTCCCAAGGCTCGGGGTCGAGGGTTTATCCTTTTACCACCCCGGCCTGGGGAATAGGATCACCCGGGGCTACACTTCCGGACACACCTCCAGAAGCCACGCCATCGTCTTGTCGTCCAGGACCGACAGACCATGCATCCCGTTGGGTGCCCGGTAGATTGGGCAGTCCAGGATGACATGTTCTGCGGTTTGTTTCTCGGTGCCACATTCACACGCCGCACAGGACGCCAAGCCCCATCTGTGCATAGATGAGCGGAAGCGTCCGACGCCAGTCCGGAGACGGTTGAGCCGTCTGAGGTAAGAGGGTAAGAGGGAAGAACTAAATCTATCAAAGCGAGATCTACTGCTGTTTATTTTTTCAGCTTGCATTAAAGCCTTTAGATGGACCCAGTGAACTCCTTCAGGTCAATACTAATATCCAGGTAAAACCTCCACACCCACCTCTCCGTGCTAATTTCCATAGACAGACAGAGCCTAGTCAATAATCTCCTCATCATCCCCTTCATTACAGGCTTCTATCAGACAAGCACAAATCAATGGCTTACAAAACAGCTGGGGGGCAGAATTTGGCAGAGGTCAGAGTGGACTTTTTGTACTGTTCATTGGCAATGAGTTGGGGGGTTACAGTATATTACAAAGCCCCCCAAGGAGGTTGAATAGCCTTCATCTAGCCTGGCATCGCCAGACCAATTAGAAAATGCGTATTAGTCTGGAACCTCTCAGTTCATTTCGATTTCCAAGGGGTGTTATCAATGGATGCAGACCACAATGCCTCTGGATGCAATTGGACAGACCTACAACCAAATCAGAGCAACCACACGTGTGCTCTGATTAACATGTAAAATTAAACTTTGACCAAATCCTGTTGGAAGTACAGCAAACACATCTTTCTGATCAACAAAAGCTTAAGTGCAGTTGTTTGTTATTTTAGAGAAAATATACCGTCCAGTTTGTTTAATACTGTCGTGATAGCGATTCAACAGACCGTTCCACATCAACTTGTTTGTGTTCAAAAACCTCAACGGCATTGTCTATCAGTGATTGTATCAAACTCGCCCCATTTTAGATAAACGGTTGTGATTGGCCCTGGCCGTTTTCAGGAAGTGGAAATCTGTTTGAACAGAGGAGGTCCAGACCAATCTGCCACAGCAAATAAAACATGAGCTCCCAGATTAGTCTGGTTCCCAGGCTCGCCTTCATCAGGGTTACCAGCTAAATTGAAAATGATAAAACATTGCAAAGGACACCAACGCCTGTGAGTCTTGCACAACTGAATAAAACATGTCACACGTAATCACAAATCTATGATAGAAAATAAGTCTAGTGAGCCTGCCTGAGAGTGGCTGAATGCTATTTTCAAGTTCAAGTTGTAGCACCTGTAGTACATTTCATACACAGAGCAGTGCTATGCATTACAATAGCAAAAAATGATACACACACACACACACACACACACAACCTTGAATTATGAGACCTAATCATAAGCTCTGCAGGAATGTTTTTAATCTGCTTTTAATACAGTTAAATGTTGGAGCATCTCTCAGGTCCTCGGGCAAGGCATTCCATCTGCATGGAGCATAAAAACCGAAAGCAGCTTCCCCTGCTTTACAAGGAATATGTGGGATGGTTAAAAGACCATTGCCTGCGGACCTGAGAGTTCTTGCTGGTTCATATCTGATAAGCATGTCTTTTATATACTGTGGTGCGAGGCCTTTTAGAGATTTGTGTACAAGTACCAGACTCTCAAAGTCAATTCTAGTATTGACTGGGAGCCAGTGCAGAGATTCAAGAATAGATGAAATGTGTTCAGCCTTTTTACTTCCAGTAAGAACGTGTCTAGTGGAACTTTGAATCGACTGCAGTCACCGCACTGCTGTTTTGGGGAGGCCAGCAAAAAAGACCTTACAGTGATGTAGTCTACTTGTTATGAGTGCATGATGCATTAGGCTAATTTTCAGAATCTGCTTTTGACAGTAAAGTAAAGTAAGTTGTTGTTTTTTTGCTGCAGCCAGCAAGAGCCAGCGACATTTTATCCTGATGCTGAGAAAAAAAGATGATCAAAATTGAATCGAAGAAAAACACACATTCATTTAAAAATGTAGTGTTGTGTGAGCATTAAGGACCGTTATACAGCATCATCAAGTTTGATCTGCATTAGGACATAGTAGGTAGGAGGATTTTGGTCAGATGTTTTTGCTGTACTGTGCAGTTATCAGTTGACAGACGCGAGAACGAGGGGACAGAGAAGAGATAACACATGCCGGCAAGCATGTGCCAGGGAGTTTGGGCCGCATGAAAAGGTGTCACAGTCGCCATAACACAGTCGACCGACCCATTCAAAGATTTACAAATCTTTACATCTGCAACTCTCTTGTAGTAATACTTTTAAGCGCTACTGGCTGAGAGCTGTGGAAATATGTATATTAATGTGTGCAGTGTTACATTCTGCATACAGTGATGCTCACTATGTATCTGAGCCCATCATGATCTGAGTAACTTACTAAAAGTTACCTGAGGTATGTTTAACCCTCCTGTTGTCCTCGGGTCAAGGAAGGAAAAAAGGAAGAAAGAAGGAAGGGAGGAAGGAATAGAGGAAGGAAGCGGGATGGTGGAAGGAAAGAATGAAGGAGGGATGGAGGGACAGAAGGAAGGAAGGAAGGAAGGAAGGAAGGAAGGAAAAAAGGAAGGAAGGAAGGAAAGGAGGGAGGGAGGAAGGAGGAAGGAAAGGAAAGAGGGGGGGAAGAAGGAAGGAAGGAGGTAGAAAAGGAGAGAGGAAGGAAGGAAAGAGGTATTAAAGAAAAAAAGGAGGGAGGAAAGAAGGAAGGAAAGAAAGAAAGGAGGGAGGAAGGAAGGAAAGGAGGATGTAGGGATGAAAGAAGGAAGGAATGAAAGAAAGGGGGGGGAGGAAGGAGGAAAGAGGGACGGAGTTGAAGGAAGATGGAGGAAGGAAGGAAGGAAGGAGGGAGGAAAGGAGAGAGGAAGGAAGAAGGAACAGTAAAAACAGATTGGGTCAATTTGACCCAGGAGGACAACAGGAGGGTTAATATTAATTTATAGAAACTAACATTCAACATAGAAACTAGTCATTCAACACAGGGCTTCTCACCTCCTTCTTCAGTTTGGACCCGTTCATTAGGACCAGCTAGACATAGCCACTTATTTGAGAACACTACGGTTAACTTTGATGGCTGCGTAATCTCCCAGAGCCCATATGTCAAAAACCTTGGCGTAAAATTTGACCCTACCCTCTCCTTAGAATTACATATCAAGGAGACCACCAGAACAGTGTTTTACCATCTTCGTAATATTGCTAGAATTCGACCCATACTAACAAAGGCAGACGCAGAAATTTTAGTGCATGCCTTCGTATCGTCGAGAATTGATTACTGTAATGTCCTCTTTTCAGGTTTACCTTCCGGACGTACTAAAAAGTTACAATTGGTCCGGAACGCTGCTGCCAGAATCCTGACAAATACTAAAAAGTTCGACCACATAACGCCTATCCTAGCCTCACTACACTGGCTTCCAATTCAGGCTAGGTGTGATTTTAAGGTGCTCCTACTTACATATAAATCATTACATGGGATGGCACCGTCTTACTTATCAGATTTGATCACACCTTATGTACCACCACGCGCCCTCAGAGCTCAGGGCGCTGGCTACCTGTCTGTCCCAGCAGCTAAAAAGAAAACTGCAGGTAACAG
>CABFOS010044732.1:0-10401 GCA_900660315.1 Diretmoides pauciradiatus | reverse complement strand
GGGATGGGACAGCTTCGCTTTGTGATTTAGGCTGATAAGGTGAATTTTTTAGCCTTGTGCCGCTAGTGACTCCTTCAATGTTGAATAAATGACTGAAGACAGATCTCTTTTTTTTGTTGCAGTGCAGTCCTCTCTGACCCACACGCCAACCCCCGCATCCCGCCGCCCCCTCCTCTCCTAGACTCTTTGTCACCGTGGTGATTGGTAGACTAAACAGCGTGCAGCAATATTCACCAGATCCACATCCCGCCGAATCATTACAAACATCAAGACGATACAAAGGGTAGCAAACCTGCGCGTCCCCCGGCCTCCGGCACGACAGTTCAAGTACGCTCACCTGTATGGAGACAAATTAACGCCACATGTATTGTCAGCGTAGGAAAAAAATGCATGCAAATTAAGATATCAAACACATTTTTTCTGAATTGTAAATGAAAAAGTTACGTTCACAAATGTAAAAAAAACTGCACTTGTTTTTTTCACTCATGTTTACGATTTAATTTTTTACAAGTACGGTTTCATTTTTTACGTGCATTTTTTTCTTATACACGGACAATAGTTGTGGCATTAATTTGTCTCCGTACACATGAACAAGCGTCCACGTGTACACGCTTGCACGCGTACGCATGACGCCATGCACACAGATGCTCACAAGGCCGTTTTAACACATGCACACACACACACACACACACACACATACACATACACATACACATACACACACACACACACACACACACACACACACACACACACACACACACACACACACACACACACACCGAAGCCCTGCTATATTCTTCACATTCTTTGGCTAGTAAACAAACGGGCCGGACAGATGCATCACCCCAGGCAGACAGACCTATTCTGAGGGCTGGGAATGTTTACATTGTCCTGTCGCCCTGCCACGGCCTCGTCTCCAGCCCACGAGGATCCGGAGAGGATAGAAACGCTGAAGAGAATTTTAATGAAGTCGTGATCATTGACACAGCTCTTGATAAGCCTAAGGAACTGGACATAACTGTGCGTATGAGTTTTCCATTGGTTTTGAAGCTGGGAAAGTTGTTTGTTAACATTTGCATTGTTTGCAATCTGTATTTTTAGTTGGAGTCTCAAAATTCATTCATAAAAAAAGTCTGTCCCATCATTGTCTGATGAGTAGTCAGAGAAGAGAGAGAGGACAGGAAACCGTTGTCCTTAATCTATGAGGTTTGAAAAACGAGTCCCAGAGTTAATGACATTTCACATTATTTTACTGCTATAAGCCAAAAAAACATTTCACCATCTTGAATTTAGGGCAACACAAGGGGCATTTTTTGGTGTTCTTGTAAAACGTGTAGTCCAAAGTTTGTACCGCAACACTAACAAATGCTGCAGCATCATTTCAGGAAAAGGCACGAGATGCAAATCTTGATGAATGAAATACAAACTGTGATGTCGTCGTTTCCAGTGTAAGAACACAAACATGACGGGAGCCTGAGGAGACGCTGGCTCGTCGCTGTCACTACATGCTAAGAGGAATACAGTGGGAAGTGTATGATGATGATGATGAAGGAGGTTCTCTGGAAACACCTTCCTCCACACGGGCTGCATTAGAAAATCACAACATCAGAATCAAATTCATTAGCCGAGTACATTTGCGCATACAGGGAAATTAACTTGAAACGAGTGGTGCATTAACAACCAACATTACCCATCTGGCATTTTCAGCCAAGTACAGACTTTTTCTTTTTTGGCAGCATCTGAGAATATTTAAACGTAGACATTCCTCTGCAGTAGCCATGTTCAGATACCCTGCTCACCCTCCCTGGCTCCAGACTAGTGGCTCTGCTGCCCCGCCAGTGATAATAGTGTTGGATTTGAGCATGCGCAAATGAACATGATCCGTGATCCGTGCCTCAAAAAGATTCATTCATTTGACTGAACAAGATCCGAAGATCCGAATCTGAAAAAAGATCCGATCTTCCCACCACTAATGGATAAGTGGTTTCTGATCTCACAACAAAGTGTGTGTAATATATTAGCACAGAGGTTGCATATGTCCCAAACTTGCTTTAGGGCAGGCCTTGCATTAAATATGAACCAGGCATCAGAGTGTTAGTCCTTTGCCTAAATGTAGATGTAGATGTCAGGCTCTAACCCGGAGCTCAGCTTGTGGAGTGTGTAAAGCACTTAGATGAGTCATAAGACTGAATGAGAACCAGCCAGCAGACTGTTGGAGTCCCAGTGGTCTGGGATGTGAATGAGCTGACCGCATTCTACCGTGACTCCACATCACTCACAAAGATATACGCCACTTCCTCCACACACACACACAAACACACACACACACACACGCGCACACATGCACACACACACACACACACACGCAAAACTCCATCCCTATCCCCATCAGTCAAGCCCTGTGGCCGATGAACTTCCATCGTCTCCAAGGTTGATAACAAGACTCTCAAGCTTGGCGGCTAATCAAGCTCAAAGGAGAGAGAGAGGGAGAGAGGGAGAGAGAGAGAGAGAGAGAGAGAGATGTCTCTCTCTTTCCTCTTCATTTTCAATTTTGTCTTATCTGCGTCTCTCCACAGGGGGAAACAGGGGGAGGCTAATAGCCCTTGGAGGGAGGAGAGGAGGGGGGGGGGTCTCTAGAGTCTCTCTACATACCAGTCATTTAACTGGGAGAAGAAAAAAAGTCTTGATAAATCACTCAGGGTCACACGGCTTCTATGTTCCCCGAGTTATGGAGATAGAGAGCAAACGAAAAGAAGAATCAAAAGAAAACAGAAACCCAACGACGATCCTCCTCAGACCAGCGTCTTCTCTTTGATGTCCGTCCCATCAGACAAACAAGATGGAATTGAAATAAACAGAAACAAGTGGCTGTTCATCTCTGCGGTTTGCACTCTGGTTCAACCCTTTTTATTAACGGGCTTTACCCAAAATGCACTATGGGACATTCCCTAATGAGCTCTGTTTGGAACAGAACTTGGCTCAGATGATTTCGCTACTGAGTTTATCTGGTAGTGGTAATCATATTTCATGGTAGAGTAGATAAAGATCCAATTATAGACACAATCTGGAGTTTATTTCAAAACCTACATTTTTGACATATTCATGGTCTTGAGGTCACTTGGCCGTGTGGAAGGATCAATCTGTTCATGAACTTTACCCATGTTTCCAGTGAATTCACATCCCTGATCCCATGAAGAAAAAAAAGTTACGACCGGTGAAGATGTACGGTTGTTTTTCATCTGACAGATGACTCTGTTGGAAGACACCAGTGTTTCATCTTTCTCTTTCTTTCACAACTGTCTCTCTTCATTTTCTGACATCTCACTCCTCTCTAATACTAAACCATTAAAATACCAATACCAGTGATAAGTCATCAAAGTCATAAAACACAAATAATATGTTAAAATGTGATAAGCCAGTGTAAACAGATAAGTTGTAAGTCCCTTTTTTTAAAACAGAATTTGCTGAGCGGACACAAAATGTAAGGTCAAAGGACTAAGGCTCCATTCACACTACACCAGCGTTTTCCACCACAGAAAACAGAGCTTTGGTAAATTTGAAAGTGGATTAATTTGAATGAATGAGCGGGGGGGGGGGGCATTCAATTTTCCCGGAGGGGCACTGATTTTCCCACTTAATATAAAATCATAACAGAAAGCCATGTAGTTTACAAAACATTAGTTTTCCTTAAGCAGCGGCGTGCCGTATACGGTACGGCCGGTGTAGGTACCAGATCTGTCCGGGCTGCCAGATCTGTCCGGGCTGCCAGATCTGTCCGGGCTGCCAGATCTGTCCGGGCTGCCAGATCTGTCCGGGCTGCCAGATCTGTCCGGGCTGCCAGATCTGCGCGCTTGACGACGCCGATGACTGAGCACACTGTGATTGGCTGTGATGACGTACCGCAGTATCACATTATTATTGGCTGGAAGCTTCCGCGGCGGGAACAAGCCCCCAGGGTTTGCGTGGCACATTGAAGCCAGTTTTGATAGTGGCCAACAGTGGAATTGCACCGTCACGTGATCTCTGGCCCAAAAATACATTTTCCCATAGACTATAATGGGGAAAGACACGTCTGTAACTCCGCGGATAATTTTTTTTGAGGTACATCAACTTCTCAGTACAAACACTTATATAAACCTTATTTAAATCATCCAGTTGTCAAAGTTATAAAGTTCACAAATAGCCCAATCCAGAGTTTTTATCAAAGCCATTGTATGAACGCACACTAGGACCAATGGCACTGCGCGGCCTGCACGTTCATGTGTGACACATCCGGTCAGCGGCTGGAACACGGAACAGAATTTGATTTGAATTTAACGTAGTATGAGTTGTAGGTTATTTTATTAACAATAATACTGTAGCGTCCCAGGGGAACTGCAATTCCCAGGATTCCCCGGGGTTAAAGGACCCCGGAAGTAGAAGTGCTAGTTAGCGGGCTTTTGTGTGTTAGTTAGGGTCTGTCGCCATGTTCAGTTGAGTTGTTGCTGTGTTGCACGTTATAGCAATAAAGCGCTGGTTTCCAACCCAAAAACCCTCTCCTCGTCATTCTGTGCCTCGCTCCAGAATATTACAATAATATGCGCCTATTGTACTTCTTATACTTTTTTGCAATCTCATTTCATATGTTTTTTTACCTCAGCAACGGTGTGTGTTTCTGCTGAAATAGCATTGACAGCATTAATCATTTGTTGAGAATACTTTACTCTTATCAATTCTTGTGACTCGGATGCTTATGCTTCTGAAATTTATTATTATTATTTTATTATTATTTCCCCCATGAGCGCAGGTTTTTTTTCAAGAGCGCAACACTTCCGTGTCTGCAAAGTTCCTCTCTTCCCTCTGTTGGCCAGTTTTGCTTGCACACGACCCTTCAGTCTTCATGAATGAGGCTCACTGTGCGTTGAATTTATTGTATTCAATATTCAAGTTTCCAATAGATATTCAAATCGTGTGAGACAAATTCAAATTATGCAATTCAAAAAAAAAATCAATAAAATTACTCTATTTGGGCATGACACATTCAAATACATAGAATTTAAACGCAAATCTTGGTGGCACAAATCTCAGTCCCTGTAGCTGACAGTCATATTGTCAGATCTATAAATCCAGGAAGTGAAGGTCTGGGGAACATCCTGGTCTAGTGAAGTGGTAAAACCTGCAGGGACCCTGGATCAGAAGGTCTGGGGAACATCCTGGTCTAGTGAAGTGGTAAAACCTGCAGGGACCCTGGATCAGAAGGTCTGGGGAACATCCTGGTCTAGTGAAGTGGTAAAACCTCCAGGGACCCTGGATCAGAAGGTCTGGGGAACATCCTGGTCTACTGAAGTGGTCAAACCTGCAGGGACCCTGGATCAGTTGAGCACACTGTGTTGCTACTTTTGCCTGCAAGTCATTTCTACACCTAAGGCATTGGGGATGAAAACCACAAAAGTGGAAAAATTTTCATTATTTCCATTTTTCGTTGTTGAATTAAACATCAATGTACCAGCACAACTGGTCCCATCCAGGAGGCCAGGACACGGTGTGTTTTTAAAGTCAACTGTCGATGGAGCAAGCGGAGCAATCGCTAACTTTCCCTGGTCCATTTATAATTTGAAAAACGCTACCTCCGTTAGCTAACTAATTCATTAGATAGCTGGCTAACCTCTGTTACTTCAGGTTAGCTAGCTAACTCATTCATTAGATAACTGGCTAACCTCTGTTACTTCAGGTTAGCTAGCTAACTCATTCATTACGTAGCTGACAAGTTGTTGTCAACCTCTTTGTTAAATAGCAACCACCTCTTACTGTCTGTGGTACTAGTGAAGCCCACTGCTACATGACTTCTGATTGGTGGAGCTCACTACAGGCTAGTCTTGCATGACTTCTGATTGGTGGAGCTCACTACAGGCTAGTGTTACATGACTTCTGATTGGTGGAGCTCACTATAGGCTAGTGTTACATGACTTCTGATTGGTGGAGCTCACTACAGGCTAGTGTTACATGACTTCTGATTGGTGGAGCTCACTATAGGCTAGTGTTACATGACTTCTGATTGGTGGAGCTCACTACAGGCTAGTGTTACATGACTTCTGATTGGTGGAGCTCACTACAGGCTAGTGTTACATGACTTCTGATTGGTGGAGCTCACTACAGGCTAGTGTTACATGACTTCTGATTGGTGGAGCTCACTACAGGCTAGTGTTACATGACTTCTGATTGGTGGAGCTCACTACAGGCTAGTGTTACATGACTTCTGATTGGTGGAGCTCACTATAGGCTAGTGTTACATGAATTCTGATTGGTGGAGCTCACTACAGGCTAGTGTTACATGACTTCTGATTGGTGGAGCTCACTACAGGTACAGGCTAGTGTTACATGACTTATGATTGGTGGGGCTCACTATCGTCTAGTGTTCCATGACTTCTGATTGGTGGAGCTGACTACAGGCTCTTAAAAGTTACATACCCAGCCATCTGTCAGGAACAAACTGTAATAGAACGGCTGCAAGAACGTGGAAGTGTTGATGAAAATAAGCTTCAGGCTGCACTTTAGGAGTGTACAACAGAAGCTGCATCTATTTCTTATGTATATCAGTGGTACTGTTTATTTTTGGTGCTGCCTTCCTCGAAGCAATGTGCAAGAGAACGAGTCAAAAAAGATAATACAAAGTAATGAGAGAAACTATGAATATGTCAAAAAGAGAGGAAAGATGAGAGAAATAAGAGAGGCTGCTGGGATAAAGAGAAAAACAGCATGGGGAAGATGTGGTGGAAAGATGGATATTAAAAGAGGAAAACAGAAAGTACGAACGTGAAAACTTAACAAGAAAGAGAGGTTAGGAGGAAAAAAGAGCATTGTTGACATGAGAGAGAAAGACTGAAAAAGATGAAGGCAGAGGATAGCGATGAGAAAGCGAATAAGAAAAAAGATTACAAGAAAAACAGCATTGAGGACGCTGAGAGAAAGGTGAGTTGGAAAGATGAAAGCGAGGAGTAGTGCGCAAAAAGTAAACAGATAGGAGAGAGAGAGAGGGGAGAGAGAGAGAGAGAGAGAGAGAGAGAGAGAGAGAGAAATGGAGGAGGAGATGACAGGTACCGTTGCATGTTAGGGGGAAAGAATGAAAGAAAGAGACAAGTGCCGGTGTTGTTCGGTGGCATGAAGCAGATAAGGGCCGTGGCTGACGCTTTCATCGTTTGGCCTTTCTCAGCTTCCTTAGTCTGCTGCCAACCACAACAATACGCCGGCAAACAAAAGCCAGAGAGAGAGAGAGAGAGAGAGAAAGCTCCACACTTGTTCATGCTGGCCCCATTACGTCAAGGCAGCGTTACGAGAGAGAAAAGGGGGACGTAGAGGGAGAAAGGGGGAATAGCAAAGATAATGAGTAAAGAAGAGAAAGGCAGAAAGGATGAGGGGAAACGTGAGAGAGAATGAGACTGATGCGGTATTCATGTCATAGGGGAAAGATGGTACCAGCCTCTTACTTGGAAATACCTTTCAACTTTCCTCTCAGCTTTGTGGTGATAAAATATACTTTTGGCAGTGGTGGAATGTAACTAAGTACATTTACTCAAGTACTGTACTTAAGTACAATTTGGAGGTACTTGTACTTTACTTAAATAGTTCCATTTCATGCTACTTTATACTTCTACTCCACAACATTTCAGAGGGAAATATTGTACCTTTTACTCCACTACATTTATTTAACAGCTTTAGTTACTAGTTACTGTGCAGATTTAGATTATTAATACAACTTATAAATCAACTAATACATTGATATATTTTCATAGGTTTAGCTCCCAGCAGTACATGAAGTAATTAAAATATAAAAAATAGCTCCATCTTTACCAGCTGCAACATTAAAGTGATGAACACATGAATGCATCCATAATTATAGTCCAATAACATGATGTATATGATTCATTCTGCATTATAACTACTTTTACTTTTGCTACTTTTAGTATATTTTGGTGCTAATACGTTGGTACTTTGACTCAAGTCAGATTTTGAATGCAGGACTTTTACTTGTAACAAAGTATTTTTAAACTGTGGTACTGCTACTTTTACTTGAGTCAAATATCTGAATACTTCTTCCACCACTGACTTTTGGGAACTAAAAGCTTCGGCGTTGAGAGTTTCTTTTCACGTGCTGACGTCATCGACTAGGAATCGTCTGTAGGGAATACCGCTGTCCTTTCAAATCAACATCACAAGTCATTCCGTGATCACAAAGCGATCAAAGCAGGAGAGAACAAAGTCTACGGGAAACCGCATCCATAGTGTTTGAAAGTGTGAACAAGTCAACAAGTTATTTAAGAAATTAAAAGAAGTGATTTGTAAAGAAGTCAAGTTTAGTTAGATGGTTACATTTTTGGACTTGTAATGTAATTATTTGTAAAACCTTAAAGGTGTTATGTGAAGAATGGAATCTCCAATCGTTTTTGTTGTTTGGTCTTTGTTTTGTTTTTATTTTGGTAAATGGACTGCATTTGTATAGCGCTTTTATCCAAAGCGCTTTACAATTTATACACTTCACATTCACCCTTTCACTCTCACATTCACACACCGACTGCGGCAGCAACCATGCAAGGCACCAACCTGCTCGTCGGGAGCAGTGAGTGGTTCAGTGTCTTGCTCAAGGACACTTCGACACGTGTAACCGAGCGTTCTAGAAGCCGAAGTGCCCACCCAGGGATTCGAACCCGGGTCTCCCAGACACTAGACGCACACGTTGACCAGTCGGCCAAAGGGGAACCCCCGTTGGCAAGTAGCCACGAGGGGTCTTTTAGTCACGAGACCACCGATTTCGGGTGTTACACACGCTACCGGGAGGAGCCTCGAACCGGGAACCCTCCGATTCCCAGGCGACTGCTCTACCAACTGAGCTATTGCCGCTATTGAATGGTAAAATCCCATTGCATCATTATCTGAGTTTCTTATGGAAAGACTAGCAGGTTATTTTCATCATACCTGACAGTTTCGACTACTGACTTCCTGCAGTCTTCTTCAGAGACGTCATGTCACATGATGTTGCTGTGATGTGACATATGGCCGATTTATGTGGGCTTGGCTGTTGGATACGTCACAGCAACATCATGTGATGTGACGTCTCTGAAGAAGACTGCAGGAAATCACCAGGTATGATGCAAATAACCTACTAGTCTTTCCATAAGAAACTCAGATAATTAATTTGGTAAGACAGAATGAACTTATTTAGTCCATTGTATCATGTTTATAGTTTGACTATGTATGAATGTTTGGACTGAATAGCCCTATAAAGCCTAATAAACAATAAACAATAAGTTACTTTTAAACATCAAGTTATTCCCATATGACTCAGACGCAGCACAAAGGCAGAATTTCTGAACGTCATCGGAACCAAATTATTTTTCATGGGTTTTCCAAAACTGTTGACCTATTTTGAGGCAAAAAGACATGATGCATTTTTTAATCAGGGTGTTGTTGTTGAGAAGTAGACTATAGGGAGCCAAGATGTAGAAGAAGAAAAAAAGCTAATTAATGAAATCCATAAACAACTTGTAATATCGGACAGCAAACGAAGCGTGTAATTGAGTTGGTGGAAAACGCTTTTGGAAATTTATGGTCTAAATATGAAGAGTATATGATCCAGCTGATCTAGTAGCTGGTCTCCAAATATTACAAGCAGACCATGAACAAGCCACAGCACAGAAAATTAAGTCCGGGGCGAGATGTTTTTGGTCCCGTCCGTTCGTCTGTTTGTCCGTTCATCCATCCATGTACAAGATTACACAAAAAGTACCAGACTGATTTTCATGAAGCCCGGTGGAAGGGTGTAGTATCGGTCAGGTGGAAGGGTGTAGTATCGGTCAGGTGGAAAGGGTGTAGTATCGGTCAGGTGGAAGGGTGTAGTATCGGTTAGGTGGAAGGGTGTAGTATCGGTCAGGTGGAAAGGGTGTAGTATCAGTCAGGTGGAAAGGGTGTAGTATTGGTCAGGTGGAAGGGTGTAGTATCGGTCAGGTGGAAAGGGTGTAGTATCGGTCAGGTGGAAAGGGTGTAGTATCGGTCAGGTGGAAGGGTGTAGTATCGGTCACGGATGATCCCATGACGTTTTGGGGCAAACCGAACACAATAAGGGCGCCACGTACACAGGAAGTGAGGTCTAATTAATTACTGCATCATCCGATTTTCATGATACCCGGTGGAGGGGTGTAGCGCGGGTCAAGGAAGAGCCCATTACATTTTGGAGATGATCTGAATTACAGGGCGCCACATAGGGCGCCACATACACAGGAAGTGAGGTGAAATTGCTTAATGCATCATCTCTTTGACATTCTACTTAGTATGCATGTTCCCTAAGAGCCAATGGGCACAATTTAACATGGCCACCACTCAAGGTCAACGCAACACCGCGTAAACAGGAAGTCATGATACCCGGGC
>CABFOS010044714.1:3099-13609 GCA_900660315.1 Diretmoides pauciradiatus | reverse complement strand
TTGGGGGGGGGTAAAGCACAAGTGCTAGTAGTCTAAAGGCCGCAGCCATATTGATTACTGATTGGAGGCCAAGCTGTAGGACTGGGCATTCACACACACACACACACACACAACACTGGTGTGATGTCTGTATGTGTATGCGCTCTAGTAAGTCAAAGTAGGCCACAACTCTTTGCGGATTCCGTGTCAGGACAGAGATGGCGCGCACAGTACAGTGCGGTTAATTCGCTGGTCCAGTTCTTGCTCTTTAGTATCCTGCTGGCGTGACACATGGAACACATCAGCTTCTAGTGTGATGGCTACTATGTAATCAAGGTAATACCAAACAACAGACCTTCATATCAGACAGTGTGTCTTTATTTATAAAGTAAATGGATGTTATGTAAAGACGGATTAAGAGAGAGGGTGTTGGAGTAGGTAAGTTGAGGATCACTGCGTATCAGGTTTATCAGGTTACATAATGATGCCATAACGCTGTAAAACAATTCTCCAATGCAGTTATTAGTGCTTATCTGCTTATATTGTATGACCACAAGATTTGAGTGACATCAGCAGAGAGAATTTTTTTGCAATTGTTACTAACAACACAGAAATAATCCACCCAAAATAATAACACAAATCATACCACCACATGGAGATTCACTCATACATGGTTACACTGCTCAGTTGTGTTCAGGAAGATATGATGGTCTTTCACTGATAATGTAATGAATGCTGAGCTGTGGTCCATTTTAAGTGAAACATACACACGTACAAGGTGTTCAACCTGGCTTCGGCTCTATCTGGGTTTCAGGAAGTTGGACACAGGGGGACAACCCAAAAGCTTTCCTGTCTCATCTGAATCCCACATTCTCCTTAACTCCTTAGAATAACAGGCTCCCAGAGAGGAAGCATGACATGGATGGAAAGTTCCTGAATGAAGCAAACACAACATTGTTTTCTGTTGCAGGAGGAGGGGCAAAAGACAGAGAGGCCAAATCATGTGATCTTGAGCCTACCGGGACACATTACTTGTCTGACTGAATCATATGTCTACTCAAACTACTGTCGTGAACTGATTTCTGGTTAAGTGCCAGCTAAACCATGACAGAGCTCATGGCTTTTAATCCTTTAATTGCAGCGACACAGCAAACCCATTAAAAACAGGCATCCATCTCTGAATACCACCAACATACACACAATGCCTGAATGACCATGTCCACAGAGGCAGATGTAGTCTCAGTAATCACATTTAGCATATCTCTAGAAAAAAAAGAAAACAAACCCCAGCAGGAATGAGAAAGAGCAGCGGTTTTCTTTGCTGAAGAAGAATTCTCCAAATCACTATTTTTGATAAATGTCAACATCAGTTCTAGTGAATGAAAGAATGTGATCACAGAGCAAAGAACATGCAGCTATGCAGTTCAAAGTGAACACAACGCTTTCCTTTCCATGCCTATCTTGTCTGACCGAAGCCAAGCATGTGATAACTGTGTGCATGTGTGTCACATTGTGTACCATCATGTCATTGTTTTGAATCCATACTCAAATTAATTACTTTCTGTCTGACAGGATGGGGCAAATAGTGACACACACACTGCCCCAGGGTAGGGCAACAGAATATGTGAAGTGTGAATAATGATGGTGGTGAGAGGTGTGTGTGTGTGTGTGGGGGGGAATTATAGGACGTCACTCACTGAAGATTTCTGTGGATCTTCCTGGAGAGAGGTTGGGTCTCCCTCTCCTCCGCCATATTCCTCCTCCTGTGACACCGTAGGACATGCCTCAAAGTCTGTGTGCCCTAGATCGTGCAGGTAGTGGAAAAGAGGAGAGTTCTGCAAAGACAGAGTTAGAAAGTGATAGAGTAGTGGTTAAAGAGTGATGGATGAGAGGGAAGTGAAATGGAGAGCGAGACAGATGTGATTGTGCCAGATGCAGGGGGAGGAGGAGGAAAAGAGAGAAAATGTGGAGATTAGGACATCAGTGGATTGAGCTGACACTCATCCTGATTCTGCCCCAGTTTCCCTGTGCGGATCCGAAGGAGTTGTGACCCTGACAATTGAGAAAACAAACATCCCTGATTTGCTGAGGTGGTCCAGCTCCCTGTAAGGAATAATCAGTCAAGTTGAGGCTCCACCGTCTCCCTTTCTCTCCCATGCAGCTTACTATTCTATTCTGTGAAGAATGCTGCAAAGCCTAAGTCCTTTCACTTGTGAATGTGTAAAACAACAGACATTCACACAACTTGCCAGGACCTTGTGCCAAGCCCTGCACCCCGATTTCCTTAATTTCTTCTCTGCTGCATGGCAACTGGACACCAACCTGTGCAGCAGTACAGTCAAAGTGAAACATTAAAGGTTGTAAAGCACAAGCATCCCATTCTGAGAAAAATAACCATCTCACCACGATCAAGTCTTCCAAAAGCAAGTACACGGTGAACCCATTCTGCTTACAGCTATTTTGAGACGTCTCCCGTGCCAGTTGAATAAAGAAAGCTCAGCACCAAATCAGCCACAAATAAGACTAGAAGGGGAAAAACCATCCCGTGCTACAATTGGGCCAAAAGACGCCTGATCCAGGTCTCTGCCAGCTGCTGATTCTATGTTGCTGGGAAAGCAGAGCAATCCTGAGCATCTCTGGCATGTCTTGGTGCATCTGGACAGCTGCAGATGTGCATCTCTAAGTCATCTGGTATAACTACCAACAAATGCACGCCAATCAAAACACACTGTATGCCTAAATAAGCAATCAGACATGTACTCACTTCCATTTTCGGACGATGTCACAACGCACCACGCATATTCACTCTGACGTGTGTGTGTGTGTGTGTGTGTTGGGCTTTTTTTTCAGAACCGACGCATAGGAGGTGGTCATCCCCACCCCATCGCTGGTAATGATGAAACACCAACACGCACACAACCCCAGCTCAGCTACTCTCATGACCATTAAAGCTACTTGGCAAACAGCCAGCTAGCGACCAGCCAAATATGTGGATTTGTTTTGGGGAAAACTCCACCTTGTGTGTAGCTAGCATGCCTGCTTCTGGGTAAGCTAACCTGCCTGGGTAGCTAACGTTAGCTGGACACCCACTTTCACCACGCAAATGTAACGTAAACCCCCCGAACTCGGATGGAATGACAAAGCATTAACGTTAAGTTTCGATTAGGGAAAAGAATGGCAATAACACAAACCTCAAATACCACATCATCATCAAACTCCTCAGTCATTGCTCTCCGCCATCTATCCGCAGCCCGACTCGCATTGTGAAGTTGTAGCCGACAGAAAACGGGCACAATAGTAGATAAGTTGAAGGCGCTGTTAGCCCGTTGCTAGCTGCGCAAACTAAACTTAGCTAAAAACTACAATTCCCACAATCCTGTTCTCCAAAGGCCACTTCCCCACGAGCGAACAGTGCTCGGTGCCAACCAGGGCGCCCCTAGTGGCTGCAAGAGGTAGTGCTCCAACCACCAGTAACCAGGGGAGGAAACAGAGTCGCGTCAAGCTGGTCAGACGCACCCACAGTAAGACCGAAAGTGAAGCTATTTTGAATTCAAAATAAAAGCATCACGCTTGTCACCTATGTGCTGTGAAAGGGACATTTGGCAAAAAGAGCAGAAATTATATTTTATTTTGCTAAAAATAAGGATACAAACACAATATTTAGTTTCACTTTTGTACTTTATTTTACTCCAAAGATATTGAGACATATGTTTGTGAGTATGAGTTTTATTTTGAAGGTTATGACCGAAAGTGTACTTTGTACTCTGTCTGACTTGACACTGGTAGGAAAAGCACCGTGGCTGAAAACTTCGGGAAAAATGGAAAAAGTAACAGGCGCAAAGATTTTATTCACACATCCGTTGGTGAAATAAGGAACAACGGGGTCGGATCTTTACGTTTTCTTCCCGAGGCGGTTTTCAAACTGACAATGGTGTCGAAGGAGGAAAAAACACCGAATTCCTTGCAATTCCATTGAAAGTAAATTTGCTCATGGAGAAAGGAGCAAGTCGGGAGTCATGAGCACAGGTTTGTTGCCTGGGGGAGCTAACTAAGCAAAATCCTGCTATGCAAAGTGCCTGTTGTGGTTAAAACTAAATACCGTATGCATTTAGCTTTGTTTGCAGAAAAAGATATCCACTTTAAACCTTAAACCCGACGTTCAGTCTATTTTTACACGAGTTAATTACAGTTTTTCCTAATGATAGCTTTTCACAAAGATATAAGAAGGGATCTGCTTCAGTTCCTAAAGACTCCCATCATAACTAACAATGAAAGTTTCCCCCCCTTCCCATCTGTTATTGCAGCCACTGTCAGCCGAGTGGGGGAGTAAATCCTTTGTCTTTAACATCTGTCCTGCTGTTGATGCAACAAAACATCAAACTTTTACTAACAGAGACATGCTTGTTTAGATGCAACGTTAACATCTAATGTAAAACAGATTGAAACGGGACACCCCAGCGTGAACCCGTTCCCCCAGAACGGGATATGTGCCACCGAGTTTTACAGTTGTTTTTTCCATTGCATGAGTGGTTTAGACCCGGTAGGTACAGAGAGAATGTGTGGCCGGAAATCGTTCCCCAAAATCGGGACAATTCAATCTCGACTTGCTTCAGGTCAAACGTAATACCCGAGGATCTCTGAAATGTGATCGAAACGAGGTGTTGGACGCAAGCCGAATTGAAGAGCGGACCTTAACGATTCGTCAAAGTGTTGTCGTTATGTTCTACCGCGTATGTGCCTTTTGCCAATAAGCAGCATTTGCTTTTTCGAGGAGTTTTTCAAGGGAGTCTTGGCGTGACGGCGTCAGGGGGCCGGAGCGCCTTTCGGGAACATCCGCTCGATGATGACTCCGCTTCTCGTGGTGTCGCCGAGCCAAAGAGTTTGAGCCACTAGAGCGGAAAATATGGCCTGCAATCCCATTTCACAGCCTTTTACTAGAGAACAGACTTTTGTTTTGTTTAAGCGTTGAGATTAAAAGTCTTTTTTTTTCTTTAAAAGGGAGAGCTGGTCAAGAAAACCGCACCAATCAAATCCCATAAGATAGAGCAGTGGTTCTCAACTGGTCTGGCCTTGGGACCCACATTTTCGCATGGTCATTAAGTCGCGACCCACTTTTATATCATTCAAACCAAGAAAATGTCTTTGTCATAACTTTTTTTAACATAAAATAAACAAATATTGCCATCCCTGCATTCAGAGCACATTACTCTAGCAATAACAAACTGATCCTGATAATAAACTGATGAGTGAATATGAATAAAATTAACATAACTGTCTACACACATAACATGATAATCTCTCCGAGTAGTCCTACTAAACGGACTGTTTTCACTTAACAGGTATTTGGGGAAGCTAATGAGATAGTTTGGGATGTGGATGTGCTTTACTCCTGATAAGAGTTTCAATGTCTGGGTACTTTTGCATTCAAAACATTTTATTATATATTTTTTTGACCACTCACTCAGAACAAGACCCACCAGTTGAGAAACACTGCGATAGACAAGCACTTAAAAGACACAAACCAGCAGGGATTCATGGGATCAAACTTAATTAAATATTGACTAAATGACAAACAATTCCTCAGACTGCAACAATAATTTCCACCATTTTTTTCTCTCCAGAACTATAAGGGCAATAGTAAGGAAGCAGCAGCAGAATGGCTATAATAGTTAAATGCACCAACGAATAAGTGTTAGAAGTAACCTATTCACAACAAGACACACTGGAGCAGGAGAAGAGTGCAGAATAAATATTGCAATAACCACACCACATACACCACAGCTTCTTTGTGCCGCCACAATTCACCAAATAAATACATGTTCTTTTGCTCATAGTCCAGTGTAGCATGTAGACACATTGGTCAACGTGCCAAGCTGTTCCATGAATGGGAAGGAGGACATCAAATGTAACGGTGAATCTGTCTTTATAATCCAGTTTTGCAGTATGTGAGATGTGTGCTCTGCCCCAAAAGGAGCTTTGAGTTTGATCGTTTTGTCAAGGACCTAATTTTGATCCCTGGATATATTAACACACAACTCCTGCCCACAGTTCTTGGGTGCAATAGTGCCGTGTGACCCTACAGGTGGCCTTTTCACCCTGGCCGTAACCACATCTTGCAGCTGTCTATACGTGCTTTCATGTGCTTTGCTCGTGTTTTATGCTTCATTCAAAAAGAAAGGTGGGTCGGTGACGGTTGTCTGCTCTGTAAATGACTCCCTTCTCCTTTCATGTGCAGGTCTGAAGAAGCCTCCATTAGCTCCCAAACCTAAACTCCCTGCTACCACCGCCAAACCCTCACCCCCTCCCATCGCCCCGAAGCCAGGTCTTCTCACCCAGCCCCCCGTTGTCTCTCACCCTTCCCCTTCAACTCTGAAGAAATCAAAACCCGCTGTCGCACCCAAACCATGCATACCCAAACCCTCAGCCTCACCCCCCTCTGTTTCACTCCCATCATCCAAACCCAGCATACCCCACACCCTATCTCAGGAACACCAGGAGGCTTCCGACGATAGCCTCTCACTGCTCAACTCCAGAAATGGGATTTTATCGGAGCCTAACGATCGTGACTCGGATTACATAATTCCCACCTGCTCCTGTGGCCTCCAGGACTGCCCCCAGTGTCAACGCCTGGGGAACGGAAACGCCTCTGAGATTGGGAGTGATATGCACGACGACCTGTTGCAGAATGGGATTTCTACAGAAGGATGTGGACTTCCGGTGACGAGGCGGCGAGACAGAGCAGAGAACCGGGAGGAGCGAGTAGCTGTAGAGAAGGGGGGAGGCGGAGGGATAAGCAACAGCCTCCACCCTAGGCCCAAGGACAAACCTCAGAGACAGAGACACCTGGATAGGGGACTGGTGGGCAGAGAAGGACAGTGGACTGAGGAGCAGCAGGGTAACGGGTTGGAAGCTGTGGTGGGACACCAGGAAAGTGCTTTGGTTCAGTTATTCACAGTTGCAGAGCCTGGGGCTGCAGAAGCTGATGCACAGACTGAGGCTCCTAACACAGAAACAACAAACAACAGCAAAACAGACTCGAGATCCGCCTGTGGTGTTGCAGGCAGCATCATTGTCTCCTCATGTTTCACTCCTCTTCAGCCACCCTCTCCACCGCCTTCCCCAGAATCCTCTCACATAGAGAGCAGTGAGCCTATAAGCAAAGCACCTTCTACCAGGTTACCCCCTGATCTGCAGGTCCCTGCTCCTCCCAGTAAGCCTCTTCCGGTCCCCCAGCCACGTAGACACAGGAAGTCAGCCCTGGTGAGGCAGGACGGCGTGGAGGGCAATGTCCAGGATGGGGTGGCGGAGGAACACAAACAGGGGCTTGAGATGGCGGAGGATGAGGGGACACGGAGACTAGCTGGTCTGTCTCTCAGTTCAGAGGGGGAGGGTGACAACCCCCTACCCCAACAAGACCCAGGTCCCATAGACGATGAGCCCGACGCCCCAGTGCCCCCTCCCCGACAGACCTCCCTCTCGCCCCGCCTCCACAGAACGTTTCACACGCCCCCAGCCCTTAACCGAAACACCTCCCACTCCCTAGACCTGCTCTCTCAATCAGAGCCTGACGCACTGAGCTGTAACAGCAAAACAGAAGGCGAGGGTCATCGGGTGCAGGAGGATGAAGAGGACGGGTATGGCGACTTTGAGCGCTACCCCATCACACACAGCCTCCCCAAGCAGATCAAGCTCAGCTGCCACCAGCCTCTGGTCAACACCAGGAAAGCCTTTTCTGCTGAGGATCAGGAGTCACCAAGAATGCCACCCAGGAAACCCCAGAGACACAGCCTGCCAGCAGCCTCCCCACCCTCCATAACCCCCCCTGCACCTCCACATGCCAACACCCCCATGAGGGAGCTGCCTGCGCCCCCCCAGGAGAAAACAGCTTGGCGCTTTGCCCGACCCTGCGTGACGTTCTTCAGCCGTCAGATGCCCACCAGGAGCAGCGTGCCCCCCCAGGGCCGAGCCCCACTGTTGGGGGGCAAGCAGAGGGCACAGTCCTTCTCCGCAGCTGATCTGGCAACCCGGGCCGAGAACCAGAAAAGGAGCCTCTCCTTCCGGAAGCTGCTGGAACTCAGGCTCTCCGTCAAGATGCTGCCAAAGCTGTTGGCCAAGGGAGGGCAGTCTCTGGACTGTACCAGTGTGGAGTCAAACAGGGGAGATAAAAACCTGGACCAGCCTAATAGCAGCAGCACAGGGGAGGCTGACGGCAGCAGCGAGGGTGGAGAGGGATCAGTGGAGTATGAGAACCTTCCGCTGTATGAGGAGATACCAGAGTATATGAACTTGCCGTTTCACAGTGCACGGCTGGGCTGGTCACATGACCCTGATCCGGCTGATTCAGACATCTATGAGGTGCAAGATCCCTATCAAAAATCCCAGGACAACGACTACGAGAGGTAGGGTGTTTTGCTCACGGCGTGTTTGGAACTGTGTAGCCGTCTGTGTGAGACATGCTGAATGGCTTCGCTCACAAGTAGGCCTACTCAAAAGAATGAGCTCAGATAGCCGTGTGTGCGAATCATTTTATTGTGCTGCTAAGGGCAGTGTGTGTGATGATTCATATTTCAAAGGTGAAAGAGCATTGTATCCTGTAATAATTTGTCTCCTGGGGCAAACAAATTCAGTCATGCTATCATTTGGTTACTTATTGTTACTCCAGTATAATAGGAGAGACTGTGTGTGTGTGTGTGTGTGTGTGTGTGTGTGTGTGTGTTTTGATTTAGGCCGAAGTCTTTCCCTGCTATGCACTGCTTAACCCCATGTTATTGCCCTGTAATTTCAGGTATCCTATAACTACAGTGTGGGAACCATTGTGTGCTACAGGTTGCATAGGGTTACGTTAGCATTAGCGGTGTGTGTTTACCTGAGTGTGAAAGTTAGCCTTTGAGCTAGTGGCATTGAACGTGAATAGAGCATTTATGTACAGCAGGTCGGCCTGTTTTCCTGTGGGTTATTTTCAGTGGCCAGAGCAGGAAATGTCTGAGAATCGCAGAAACGCCACACAGCTCTCTAGAACAGGGAAAATAAACCTCCCACAACCACTAGCCTCTCCTCCTCCTCCTCCTTCGCTACCCGCCCTCTCACTGTGTCCAGCCTCATCTTAACCTCACCATCTATTTTCCCCCTCTTTTCCTCTGTGAGAAAGTTTGCAATGGCTTTTTTTTTTCACAGCCAGGTAAATGCATGAGAGGTTATAGACCTAAATAAACTAACTGGATACTAACTAACTATAATAATACATATATAATAAATACAATTTTTACATAAATACAATATTTATATAGCACTTATGTAAAAGCAGAGTACTTAACAAAAAGGCATAAATACAAGAAAAGTACATTTATATAAAGAAGAGACAAGAATAAATAAAAGTAAAATAGGACATATGTGAACTCTTTTGAATGAGCTGCAGTCCTGCATAAATAGCTCCTAAAATATGGTTTGATAAGTAATAAAAGTAAAACAACAACAACATATGATTAAAAAGTGGGGGGGGGACAATAACTTAAATCTTTAAAACATTTTGCATGCATTTAAAAGACAGAGAATTAGCTGTATGTTTGCAACACACTTGTTTGTTATATTGGAATTGGTCTTGGCATTAAAGTTTAACTTACAGAAACACGTAGTCACCTTGTTTGGCCTTATTATGGATCCCACTGCTTTTCTTGGCAAGACCCGCCCAGCGTAGCATTCAAGCGCTAGGATTGGCCAGCAGAGCCTAGCCCTAGGTTCCTTTCTAACCTTAACCACTCCACTACCATGCCTAAACATAACCTTCCCTCTGCTGGCCAATCCTAGCGCTTGAATGCTACACTGGGCGGGTCTTGCCAGGAAAAGCACTTGTGGTTTGCACTTTTGTTTTCCCTTAGAAATACATTTATTTATTCAGTCATAATTGTGTTCATTCAGATTTTAGTCACAATATCGTGAGAATATCCCGGTGTCATGCATCGAACCATGAGCTGAATGTATTGATACATCTCTATTCCTCAGGCAGGACGTTGAACAGCCTAGGGACCCCAACATCACAGTCACCTAGTCACATTCGTACCATTGAGATTCCAATGAGTCACTAATCTTGATAGCAGGACCAGACTGCTGCTGGTCCTGCTCAGGAGGTGTTCCCATGATAGATGGCTTGGCTTGGTTCCTATTTCCACTGGCCTCACTAGAAGGAGCCGCTAGACGTGATGAGTTAGGCAGCGTCGAGGTCGGCTGGTGTGAAATCAGCAGTTAAAGCAATTAACAAAACCTAGCTTGCTTTTTAATTCTGTCTGGTATGCAAAGTGGGTTCGATAGAGTGTGTGTTAGCATGTGTTTCTGTGTGTGTGAGCGAATCTGTAGTGTTTCCCAGGCATCTGAACCTGTTTATGTAACCAGCCTTGGGCAGTAAACAAGTGGCGCTCTGTGCTTGACCCAGTGTGTTGGAATGCTCGTCTATAGAGAAAGGGAAAGGAGAAAGAGTTTGGGGAAAAGGAGAGGAAGAGAGTGTGTGTGTGTGTGTGGGGGGGGGGGTTTGGGTAAA
>CABFOS010044686.1:0-10815 GCA_900660315.1 Diretmoides pauciradiatus | reverse complement strand
TGTATGTAATGTATACTAGGGCTGCAACTAACTATTATTTTCATTATCAATTAATCTGTTGATCTGTTGATCCATTTTCTCGATTAATTGATTAGTTGTTTGGTTCAGAAAATGTCATAAAATGTCTAAAAATGTTGATCAGTGTTTCCCAAAGCCCAAGGTGACGTCCTCAAATGTGTTGTTTTGTCCACAACCACAAGATATTCAGTTTACTGTCATAGAGAACTAAAGAAACCACAACATATTCAGTTTACTGTCATAGAGACTAAAGAAACCACAACATATTCAGTTTACTGTCATAGAGACTAAAGAAACCACAACATATTCAGTTTACTGTCATAGAGAACTAAAGAAACCACAACATATTCAGTTTACTGTCATAGAGGACTAAAGAAACCACAACATATTCAGTTTGCTGTCATAGAGAACTAAAGAAACCACAACATATTCAGTTTACTGTCATAGAGGACTAAAGAAACCACAACATATTCAGTTTACTGTCATAGAGAACTAAAGAAACCACAACATATTCAGTTTACTGTCATAGAGAACTAAAGAAACCACAACATATTCAGTTTACTGTCATAGAGGACTAAAGAAACCACAACATATTCCCATTTGAGAAGCTGAAATCAGAGAATCTGGACGCTTATCTTAATAAATTGACTCAAAACGATTAATCGATTATCAAAACAGTTGGCTATTAATTTAATAGTTGACAACTAATCGATTAATCGACTAATCATTGCAGCTCTACATCAACATACGTAGCTGCCCAGTATTTAAGTGCCTTGCTCAGGGTACCACAACAGTGGTTGTTGAGGGAGGGGAGAACACCCAGACTTTCCCAGCCGGTCTGGGATTTGAAGCAGTGATATTCCGGTTTACTCTCCTCTTTCTTTACCTGACTTCCAGGAAGTCCTGCTCGCCCACGCGTCGGCGGATGAGATAGTCCCTTATTTTCCCTCCGGTGTCTGTCCTCTCCCTCAGCAGGATCAGGTCGGCCTCGATCTGCTCGCATAGCGACTGCACCGTGGCCACCGACGCCTCCATGTCCTTCTCATCCAGACCGTAGTCGCCTCCGTCTAACAGGGAAGAGGACGGAGAAGATGGAGTTCGGGTTAAAGAGCTGGCGAGGCAGGAAGGAGAGGGAGCGAAGGAGGTGCAACCTAACACTATCTGTCACATACTATAAGAGCCTTGTGTACTATAGTGTTGTCATGACACCGGAATTTGGATTTTGACACCGGTATTAACTTGATACTACTGCAACACCGTGGCAAAAAAGAAAAACACCAAGCGAGAGAGGGGACAGGATGGACAAGGAGCAAGGGAGAGGAGAGTGGCAGCCCAACCAATGAGGAAGACAGGAGGGGAAGAGAGCAGAAAGAGGAAGAGGAGTGAAGAGGGTGAAGAGACCGGAGAGAAGGCAGAGGATTGGGGGGTTGAAAGGGGGAACAAGGGAGGAGTGGGGGATGAGACAGAAAGACACAAAAAGGAAGTGACGAGGATGAAGAATATCAGACTGAAGGAAGGATAGACGGATAGGAAGAAGAATGGAAATGAGTGTGGAGTTGAGAAACCCTCACATGCTTTAACCACAACACCTCCCAGAATGACTGGATCATAACAAGTTACTCTGTATTTTAAAGTTAAAGTTACATCACAATGATATTAGGCGAGTATGATGGCAATTTGGTTCTTTATAACTTGAAGAAATCTGAAAGATATAATAAGTTGACAATGCCAAAATGATTTCTTGAATGGCACAATTTCCCTGCCAATCTCAGAACCCAGAGGCTCAATCGGTCCTGACCGTCCGAGCCTCTGGGCGAAACCATCGCTAGTTTGGACCAGTAACTAGATCTCATTCAACTTGACACTGAGCAGCTGAACTTGGAATGAATGAGGAAACAAAACAATGTTACATTAGATCAGTCGTTGAAACATAGATTGTTCACTGGGCGCAACCATCACTAGTTTGGACTGTAAAACAGCCCGCGGATAACGTCTCCCTCTTCCATGCACCTGTCATTTAACAGTCTGATTGCTTTGTTTAAGGTATTTGCTTGACAAACTTGTTGTGTTAGCTTGCTTGCTGGCAGGGTATGGCAAAAGTTTGATATAAAAAATGAAAGTAAAAACTACATGACTGGTGCATGGAAGAGGAAGTCATTCCTCGGATCCGATGACTAGACCAGATAACTCAGACACAGTGGCTGTTGCTCCCAGACTCTGGGTGCCGAGATTGGGTTCTAAGAAATCTGCAAGATATAAGTCAGTTGATTTGACAATCCCAAAATGATATCTTGAATGGCACAACAGACAAGTTATTTCCCTGCTAACTCAAGCAGCAGGTCTCTGGCAAACCTGTTCAAAAACATCTGAACTGGGGTTGTTGAACTTATCTTTTGCCTTAGCAGTGCAAGGTGACTCCATTTCCAGAGGAAACTTACATTAGTCCTACACTCACCGCCAGTCACTTATCATTAGATTGACCTGCTCCTACTTATCTCGACTCAGTAAATGTAAACACCCCGCTGATCTACACCGGCCATATCAGCCTGAGACAGACAGCTGATAGGGACCAGCAAGCTTGTGACAGTCCTGGTGCATATCAGGGGGTGACATGACATGAGACGCATGACCTGTGACCCCTAACCGGCCACATGGGTCAGACATGTTGCTGTGGTGAGCAGAAAATAAATCTGGTTGCCAACAAAGGCCGTCGGGGGGTCGGTGAGGGGAGGCTGGGACAGGTGGTTACAGAATGAACACTAAACAGCAAACAAATGGGGGTTCGCTGCCAGAGGACACACTGGGCCCAGAGGCTGACGGGAGAAGAGATGGTTCTCCTGCTACACATGGGTGAAAATTAAATATTCTGTGACTTTTCCACAACTAATCCAGACCTAGAGCCGCATTTTTCCGCAGCCAGTATCTGTCTGCATCCGTGTTTCATTATGCCAATTAATTTCTGAATAGACAAATTACAGGGGGCATGTTTTCCTTTGGCTAGTTGCAACCATGCTGGTAAATTTTGGCTTTGTCTAGCTCCTCGACCAGCCGCTGGTAACCGCCTTTTATTTAGAAGATCTTATCTCGTCTAAAACACATTATGACCGCTAAAATACTTTAAATGTCTAAGGAATTTAAGCATATCACTCACCACTCACATTAATGAAAAAAGGTATTTCATGACCTAACAGCAACTCACAACTGAAGCATGTTAAGCCATAGTAGATTAAATTGATGCCCTTGACTACGTTTACATGCACACAATATTCCATTTTTTGCCCTTATTCCGAAAAAGACAATATTCCTACTAAGCGGTTTGCATGGCTGATGAAAACGAATATTCTACTAATATTCCTCTTTACATGCAGCCGTGCAAACTCCGATTAACTTAAAACGCCCCAATGACGTACATCCTCCTACAGCAAACTGTTGGCGCTAGTTGGTTTGTTTCATCCATGGTTTCTTTACAAGCTGAACGTAGTCAGACAAGAGGTTATCAGGCGGTAAAACCCCCAATTGAGACTCATATTCCGAATACGCTGTATACATGCTCCTAAAACCTGAATAATATCGGCATATCCCACATGTCTTAATCGGAAAATGCTCAATTCAGGAATATTCAAACAGAATATGCTGTTTACAAGACCGTATCAAATTCAGCATGTCATATTCTGAATAGTAGTAGAATATTGGTGTGCATGTAACTAGACCTCACTCAACTTGACACTGAGCAGCTGAACTTGGAATGAATGAGGACAAAACGATGGACAAAATAAAACAAATGGTAAATGGTAAATGTACTGTATTTGTATAGCGCTTTTATCCAAAGCGCTTTACAATTTATACACTTCACATTCACCCATTCACTCTCACATTCATACACCGACTGCGGCAGCAACCATGCGAGGCACCAACCTGCTCGTCGGGTCAGTGTCTTGCTCAAGGACACTTTAACACGCTACCCGGAGGAGCCTCGAACCGGGAACCCTCCGATTCCAAGGCGACTGCTCTACCAACTGAGCTATTGCCGCCCGCATTAGGAAAATGACGAGGGGCCGGGGGCCAGTTGATAAGATTACATAACATTAATGACACTTGAGCACGTCTCTTTCATTTGCTTTATTTTCACAAAACATATCAAAAGGTGTAAGTGCAATGACAGTATTTTATGTCTTGGCCTTTCATTTATATTTTTTCCAGGGCAAATGTATTTAATGAAATGCATTTGCCACATTTTTCTGTATATTGAATAATTATGTATAATTTGCAATTTGCACATTCAAAACAAAGAACTTTCTATCAAATCAGCTTGTGTACATAAGCAGCTATTGTCTTTCTGTCTGTTTAGCTGTCAAGTTTGAGAGCTGGCTAAGGACAATAGATACAATGAAATAAAAATCTACCTTAAAATAGTAACCCTAACCCTGTATGATTTGATGATTATTAATGTAATAATAATGTCATTAAACATAAGATTAAAAAAATCTGTCTACAATTCCAAATAAATAAATAAAATTTTAATTTATTTTTTCTTCATTTTTTTATTGATTGGGGGGGCCAATCAAAATTGTGTTGTGGGTATATGGTATATAGTATGTATTATCTTGTATTATATTGTTAGGCTAATATAGCCTATCTACTCTATTGAAATGAGCTGTATAATGATTGCAAAGGAGATGATTATTTTATATAATGTATAATAATATATATAAGCATAGACTTACTGAAGGACGAGGAGCTTGTCTTGTCTGTGTATATTTTTGGTCTTGTATTTTATGTTATTTTATTTGTTTTTGTAATGTTGAGCTATGTGTTGGTATGTTATATGTAATATGTGTTATGATGTAAGTATTCATGTTATGTAAATATGTTGTTGGTTGGACCTCAGGAAGAATATCTGCAGGTATGCTGTAACTAATGTGGATCCTAATAAACTTGAAACTACTTAAATCCCTCAGCTTACTAAACAGCAAAAAAGTATCAAATTACTAAACTGCTGTAGAAACTTTTTCACTGAATCCTCAGACTTGTCTTTTTTTTCTCTTTTTTTGTTTATTTGTTTTTTACGTGTTGTTATTTTTATAGAATGTTCTTTAATATTGCCAATTGTATTGTATGTATCTACCTATCTATGTACGTATCTATCTAGTGTGTTTATATGTGCTGATTTATTTACCTGGTTGTTTGTATGTTCTCTATTGTTCAATAAAAAATAAAATAATAATAATGATTTTGCGCAAATCTTTTTGATGTATACTGTATTAGAACTACAGTAGCCTACATATGTCAACAACCAGTAAAGAAGCGAGTAAAAACCGACAGACATATTATCCATGTATCTTTTGTTGAACAAGAGTTAGTTTAATGTTGATGCAGCTTTTAGACACATCAAAGCTGCATGGGAGGATTTACCTAGACCAGACTCTGTTCTCTACATGAGTTCTTCTGTAGACTAGGACCTAGGCCCTGTTTATACGACAACAGTCCTCGCATAGAGCGGCAAACTTTTTTGGTAGGATTGGTCTTTCGTTTACACGAAAACACATGAAAACAGGATTTTTGGTGCCTGAAAACACAAGCTTTTAAAAACAGGTTCTAGAGTGGAATCTTTTGAAAACGCCGCCCTTACCGTGTAAACTGGCACAAACACAATTCTTGTGACAACGGTGACGACACGACCACACTTGGCGCATGAGAGTAGAAGAACATAGGACAGACATGCACCAATAGAAGAACATAGGACAGGCATGCGCCAATAGAAGAACATAGCACAGACATGCGCAAATTAAAGAACATAGGACAGACATGCACCAATAGAAGAACATAGGACAGACATGCACCAATAGAAGAACATAGGACAGACATGCACCAATAGAAGAACATAGGACAGACATGCACCAATAGAAGAACATAGGACAGACATGCACCAATAGAAGAACATTGGACACGCAGATCGTTATCCAAACGTTGTCGTGTAAACGCGGATGTTTTTAAAAACGCAAAGATACAACTTTTGAAAAACGTTGTCATGTAAACAGGGCCTTAAATGTTATCCATCTGCTTAGAACAGGCACAGGCACTAATGTGTTACAGTATTAAATATTATTACTACTACACTCATTTATTTAATGTATTACAGCCAATGAATGCAGAAAGTTAAGTTGGTCAGAAAATATCATGGAATAGACAGTAGACAATAAACAGACCTTGTTACCTTGTAATCTTATGCAGGACGTAAAGTTTCTGACTGGTGACTTGTTTTGATTAAAAGCTAGATTCCACCTGAGCCGTCTGTATCTTACCGACCGGTCCTACATAACTCGATAACCTAATCCATCCACGAAAGCGAGACGAAATGTAAAATAAAAACAGTGATTTATTTTCCCCCACAACTTGTCAACTTATAAACAAACAAAACTCCTCCACATGGAGTCCTAACTTATCTAATAACAAAAACAGTCAATCTAATGACAAAACAAACACAACATTCAAAACGGTAAAAAAAAAACTGTAGCTCCCTTTCCTGTCTTTATATCACCTAATGAGTTGTGGCCCCGATACCGAAAGCTTTACACGCTCTTAGATAACAGGACCCACTAATGGAGCCCAGATCTGCTTTTTAGGGAAGATATAACAAAAATAACAAAAAAAACATGATTATACATTTCAAACCTAACAACAATATTCTTTCAAACTACTAACCATCAGCATAACTGATTCCATATAACATAACAGAACTAGGATCCAGTAGCTGACAACTAGACACCATTCAAACAAATAATAATATTAACCTTAGCTGGTATCACTTCTGATCTCTCTATGGCTCTAACAACAATGATAACAGCAGCAGACACAGCGATGTCAATAGGACGGGGCGCCATCTTGTGAGGAACATGCTCTAATGGAGATGAAGCAGAGGTGCACCTTTCAAACTCCTGTTTATGAAAACATTTTGCTGCAGCTAGTCACTTTTTTTGGAAACGGGAGCGTGGGATATTCCAGAAATGGATGTTTCTGTACATACTGCAAGTCATGTACCTCAGTTTGCCCTCCAACTTCACACTCCTAACATAGTTACTACATTGACTCCAAGAATGCAACTGGAGAAGACAGTGTGGATCCTTTCTTTCTCTCTGCGTTGACTAACTATAACACATACTTTTAATTTAAACATTTTATCAGGTATAATTCCCAATGTGTGGAAGGTTGCTCACATTACTCCATTGCATAAAGGAGGAGATAATAGAGATCTTAATAACTATCGTCCCATTTCTAAATTGTCCTGTCTGTCTAAAATACTTGACTCATTAGTAAACGATCAACTCAAGATTTTTCTCACTACGTTTTCTGTATTGAGCCCTCACCAGTCTGGTTTCAGGACATAGCACCATCTCTGCAACATCTTAACCCCACATCTCACTTGGGTTCTTTGTTGGCCAATGCTACACCGCTCCACCAGGTGTCATGAAAATCAGATGATGCGTTAAGCAATTAGACCTCACTTCCCGTTTACCCGGCGTTGTGTTGACTTTGAGTGGCGGCCATGTTAAATTGTGCCCATTGGCTCTTAAGGAACGTGCATATTAAGTACAATGTCAAAGAGATGAAGCGTTAAGCAGATTAGATCTCACTTCCTGTGAATGTGGCGCCCTACGTGGCGCCCTGTGATTTGGATCCGCTCCAAACTTTTATGGGGTCGTCATTGACCGATACTACACCCTTCTAAAATTGGTCTGGTAGTTGTTGGGTAATCTTGTACAGGGACGAACAGACGAACGAACAGACGTGACCGGAAACATTACCTCTCGCCCCGGACGTCGTCCTTGGGTGGAGGTAACAATTGTAGCGGTGATTTTACCTTGTAATCTTAGCCGCTTATGCAGGACGTAAACTTAACTTTCTGACTTGTTTTGATTTTTTGGAAGATCCAGCACACTGCTCTTGCTCAGCAACACACAATTTAATTATAACACAACGTTTCGGTCCCCCTGGACCTTTGTCAAACCTCATTTCCTGTGTACGTGGCGCCCTACACGGCGCCCTGTGATTCGGATCTGCCCCAAAATTCTAGCAATTCTGTCAAAATCAGTCTGGTAGTTTTTGCGTAATCTTGTACACGGATGAACCAACCAACCAACAACTGAACAGACAACAGGACTGAAGACATTACCTCATACCCTTGAGACTGGTAGGAATTCAAGGACACTTCAAACAGGAACGATTTGGCATTAAGGGAGATCGAGCCTGGTTACCTGGGAACCTGGTTACCTGGTTACCTGGGAACCTGGTTACCTGGGAACCTGGTTACCTGGGAATCTGGGAACCTGGTCACCTGGGAATATGGGACCTTTGTTACCTGGGAAACTGGGAACTGGTGAACATGGGAACCTGGTCACCTGGGAAAGTGGGAACCGGTGAACATGGGAACCTGGTCACCTGGGAAACTGGGAACCGGTGAACATGGGAACCTGGTCACCTGGGAAACTGGGAACCGGTGAACATGGGAACCTGGTCACCTGGGAAACTGGGAACCAGTGAACATGAGACCCTGGTTACCTGGGAAACTGGGAACCGGTGAACATGGGAATCTGGTCACCTGGGAAACTGGGAAGCGGTGAACATGGGAGCCTGGTTACCTGGGAAACTTGGAACCGGTGAACATGAGAACCTGGTTACCTGGGAAACTGGGAACCGGTGAACATGGGAATCTGGTCACCTGGGAAACTGGGAAGCGGTGAACATGGGAGCCTGGTTACCTGGGAAACTTGGAACCGGTGAACATGGGAACCTGGTTACCTGGGAAACAGGGAACCGGTGAACATGGGAACCTGGTCACCTGGGAAACTGGGAACCGGTGAACATGGGAACCTGGTCACATGGGAAACGGTGACCTGGGACAGGACCGTCTCTCTAACCACATAATGTAATGTAACCATGTAGTACAGTCATGGAGAGTATACCATGACAAGTTCAAATTCACTTTTCACTTCATCAGTTCAGGAAGTGGATTTTCTTCCCAATTCATATATAGTGTATCTGGCAAGAGGAGGTTGTTGTATTGATCCCATTAAGACGTGGGAATGAGATTGAATCCAAAAACATTATCAATGATAATTGCTTCTCTCGATAATCTCAAATCTAGAGCCAGTCTTCTGCAGTGTATTTTTTCAATCAAACCTGTTCCTCGCCGTTTTGTGGTTTACTTTTAAATGAAGACTAAAACCTTCCATCAAAGACCCAGCAGCCATTAACAAAGTGCTGAAAAAAGCATCAATGATTGTCTGTTCAGTATTATGGATGAGCTCACAGTGATTCTGACTTGGATGATCAGTCTTTTACTCTCCTTGTGATTCAGCTTGTGATGCTTCATAAATGCCCCTAAATAAAACCTTGTCCATGTTTGTACTTTAAGCAGTCAATATGAGGTGTTTCAGGTAGATCTGTCCCTGTGAAGCAGCTCTAGTTGTCACTTTAATGAGCAGAGATGACAAACCATGTTGAAACAGTGGGCTTGTCTGTGGAGTCCTCCCTTCAGAGGTTTATTTAGGCCTAGCAGTCTGGACCCCAACCCTTAATCTGCCAGCAGACACACCTGTAAAGGAGAGTATAAAAGAGCAGGACTGAGTAGAATGAAACATCAAGCGTCAAGGAGTCACTCAAAAGCATCTCCAGGACCTTCCAGAGAAGCTCAACCCCAAGGAGCCACCAGACCAACCTGACCATGAGTCTCTCTCTCAGCCTCCTGCTGCTGCTGCTTCTCGGCCTCACCCAGGCTCATCCTTTCGTGGAGGAAGGAAGCGGATCAGAGGTCCAGACTGACGACAGTGAGACCGTCGATATCGACATCAGCAGCATGATTTTGGAGACCAACAACCGCTCCAGTGAGATGCTGGTGGAGGGCGACATGGTGCTGCCCAAAACTAGAAACGCCATGTCCTGTTGGTACAACAGCTGCCTGTGGAAGAAAGCCTCCAACGGCTATGTGATGATTCCTTTCACATTGAGCCGTGCCTTCTCCAGCTGGGAAAGGCAGAAGATTGACAGAGCCATGAAGTCCTTCCACAGCCGCACCTGCCTCCGCTTTGTTCCCCGTACCAACCAGTACGACTTCATCAGCATTGAGAACAGAGATGGATGCTTCTCCGCGCTGGGCAGGACGGGAGGCATGCAGGTGCTTTCCCTCAACAGGCAGGGCTGCGTCCACCACGGCATCATCCAGCATGAGATCAACCACGCTCTGGGCTTCCAGCACGAGCAGACCAGGAGCGACCGGGACCAGTACGTCAGGATCAACTGGGAGAACATCAACCCACAGATGGCCTACAACTTCTACAAGCAGAACACCAACAACCTGGGCACTCCCTACGACTACTCCTCCATCATGCACTATGCAAGAACAGCCTTCTCCATCCGATATGGGAGGGACAGCATCACCCCCATCCCCAACGCCAACGTCCAGATCGGCCAGAGGCAGGACCTGTCCCGCACGGACATCCTGAGGATCAACAAGCTCTACAGCTGCTAAGACCAAAACCCAGAGCCTCATTAGAAAAGGCTCTTACGTCATCTACTTCATTATATCTCTTTTTCTTTATTTGATCTGTCTGAAGGCTAAGCTGTGTGTGTATTACTAGAATACTAGAGTATTAATGTTTTACTGTATAAACCCTAAATGTTTGACTGGTTCAACACACCAAATTAAGATGAATCAATCCATCGGTAACGTGGTAAATGAACTGTACACACTGAAATAATCCCTATGGAAGACATAATAATAAAGTGTTTTAAAAGAGAGAT
>CABFOS010044684.1:2893-14401 GCA_900660315.1 Diretmoides pauciradiatus | reverse complement strand
GAGTGTTGAGCCACAGGACCCATCCAGGTCATTTTCTAATGCATTAGAAAATGACCTGGATGGGTCCTGTGGCTCAACACTCAGACTTGCAAAGTACCTGGAGCGAGAATCAACAAGGAACAGTCAGTTCTGCTCCACTGCATTGTTAATTCACAGACAAAGAGCCAGAGGAGCTGCTAGAAAAGATGTCACACTGGTTATAGTATCTCCTCTCCTATCCGAAAGGCTTTCTGTAGCTAAGGGCCGCTAGAAAGTACCCCCACCTTCCCACAAACACTAGAGGTGTAGGCTAGGATGGCATAGCGAGCCACTTGGGCTCAATGTGAGACATTCTAGGTGAAGGTAAAGGTAAAGGTGTGTACCTTTGTTATTCACAGTAATTGAAGCAACATGCGTATGTAGAGTGGTTTATTAACTGGAATGAATGTGTATTCATTCCTTAATATTACTGTTACAATGGCAGTGGCAGATGGTACAGGGAGGGGCAGCAGCCATGGAACAAAATTAGGTCTAAGCACAAAAGACAGAAACAGAATAAAAACACAAATAGCAAAATAACAGTTACAGAAAACGGGTATGAAAAAAAAATCAGCCCAAACCACACAACAGGCCAGATGACCACATGGAGCATAACCATTTACAAACATATTTCCACGGGAGGTAGGTTTAAGCACAAAAGACATTTAAGGAATACATAGCAAAACAACAGTTACGAAATGAAACGACGGTTCTGAGAAAAATCAGCCCAAAGCACACAATAGGCCACATGAGGTACAACATCTACAAACTTATTTTCACAGGAGGTAGCAATAAGACAGAGGCAAAACTAAACAGACAGTCAAAATCAATCACAGCATGGAGAAGATAGTAGCACCAATGAAGGGGGGCTTAATTCTGTCCAGATCTTACATGCTTGGCAGACAAAAGAGGAGCATATAGGATAGAAGCACTGTAGCTAAAGGCTCACCTGGTAGAGCTTGATGATGTGTGGATGGTCCAGCATCTTCATGATCTGGACTTCTCTGTAGATCTTCTCCAGGTTGACAGCATCCAGTTGGGTCTTGTCAATGATCTTGATGGCCACCTGCAAGATCAACATGCATCAACAATAAGGACTTCTATTCTTAATAAGGAAGAGCAGAATCCTCATTAGGACTCATGTGGCCTTGTGAATAAGAAATCCCCCCCACACACACACACACACACTCATACAGACAGAAATTGTATATTCTCCACGAGGCAAAAGGAGAGTGAGATCTATTTCAGACGTGAGCTCTGTTTCTGAGATGTTGTCTGGTGAGGCACACAAAAGACTAAATGCTTAAATACCGCTTATGCTTGATTCTTCATAAACAGCTTTAAGGTTTGAGTCACGAAGCATCGTTTGAAGGTACAGCAAGAGGCAAACACATGCCTCATTTGATATACACACCCCCACCGATGACACATACACGTGTAAATCACACCACACGCAAATTCAGCCCTCTTGGCTTTGATTAATGATGTCCAGTAGGTAACAAGCAGTATCCACGTCCTTCTCAGACTGTCTCATAAACAACATTTAATCAGTGTGATCTGAAGTGTTCCAAATGTCTGCGAGTAAACAACAGCAGACCACAGTTCCCCTCTCAGCAATCACGTCACTATAATATGCAGCTAGCAAACTCTTATGCCTGGTTAGAATCAGTGGTTCTCGAAGTGACCGAGACCATCCGTTGTGAGATGGTTCAACGCCCCCACCTGTCTGACCCCCCACAACTCGCCCTCCAAAGAATCTTTTTAGATCCTTCTTAGCATACTCATAGATAGCGGATAAAAACGTGCAATAACAGATGTTTGGATAGGCTTAATTCTCTTATCTCCCCAGTCTCCCCCCACAGTACAGACAGTTTTGCAATTTGATGCTAAATCCCATCAAAAAACATGAATCTTTTGAGGGTACACTATTCCTTGGTGGGGGGGCCTCTGGGAAATCAACTTTTAAAACACTGGCCTGATACACAGGTATTTCAGGGTCCTCAGTATGAAATGGTAACAAGGTCATTTGAGGTGAGCCTGTTACAGTGGAGTTTTGCATATATAATTATGTGACGAGACTGGTGAAACTACAACTGTGAGTGGTAGTAAACAAATTAGCTGCTGAGCAACAAGGTAAGACCAGCTAGGAAGGGTGAGTATGCCATGAAACCATGTCTGGACTGCCGTATGTACATAGTGATCTGGCTAGGTTACTGTAACATGCAACATATCTCTACTGTTCCAAGTGTGATTAAGCTAGGGTATTCATTACAAACACACTAGGCCGACATCTCTTCACCCAGGCTAATTCACAAGGCAGATAGCATGACCGTCACATAAAGTTGATAGTGCCTCCATCCCTAACATTGCCCTGTGTAACAACTAGCCTGGCCCAACCCCCCCCAACCCCCAGGGCCTCGCCTAGCCAAGCAGTTGCTCTCTGTACTGACCCCCAGTGCTGAGCAACCTCTACCTAACAGGCTAAACCAATGGGCTGAAACCATGTGCCATCGAGCACCATGCATATGCAGGTCTTCATTCCAACCGAACCCTACACCAGCAGAGTGAGGGGCAACTACTCAGTGAAATCAGCTGGTGGAGTTTGGCACGACAAGGGGTCCTAGGGGCCATATCCATAAAACCTAATGAAGGTCTAATCTGTGTGATGATGTAAATCTGTGCGTTACTTCATAGTAAGATTGCTCACATTCAGCTTCAAAGAGTCAGGAGCTCTAAAGATCAAAGGCCAAAATGTGCAGCTGTTTTTTTTTGCCCACAGTCTCACCCTGTTTGCCTGTTTTTCTGTCACTCCCTCATACACACACACCCCTGCAAAGAGAGAAAGAAAAAACTTCACGCTCTTGACACTACATGCCTGTGTTTCTGTCATTACAATGGAAAATCATGGCACTCAGTGGTACTGGTCGAGAAAAGACAAGAGCGTCCCAGCACTGATGATAAAGGCCCCTCACAGGATCCTCTCTGTTTGCTGTTTATTGGGGAGGGGGGGTACAGACATAAAATGCTTTGTTAATTACTTGGAACAAATCTGTTGCAAAATCCTAAACCCAAGCTCTGTTCCTATAGTGCCAACCCTGCTTTGCCTGCCAGTGCAGTTTTTACGTGTTTATAATAGCAATGCATCTGTGAAGACCCCAGAGCAGTGTCAGTGCATTGCTGCCTGTTAGCTGAATGCCATCACCATGCATGCAGAGCACGTTACTTTCCAATTACACAGACACTGGCCCTCACAAAGCTCTCAGCACTGCTGGCAAAAGAAGCCACACAAAAAATATTTGGATTACATAACGAGACCACCGACCCATGCTGCATGCACCACATACAGCAAGTGTATTACCGGGTTCTATATAGTACCAGCCTGTGGGTTGTTGCTCTCTCTGGGTCTGTTATAAAGGAGTGCAGGTGTGCGATGCTCAGGAAAAAATCAAGGTTGTCTACATTTTGTCTTCCCCCCAAACCTCTTACAAGTAGTGATGATGGTGGTGGTTGGGGTGAACGTGCAGCTGGTGCCCGACCTGCAGACGTTGTGTGCACCAGCTGATGTGCAAAAGGAAACGACTGGCAACAGCTTAGTGCCCGGCAGTAAACTGATCCAAGTTTATGGGCGCCGTTTCTATTACTGCACGATGTGGACAGCATTTCGGTATCTGCTGTGAATCTTTGAGGTGTCAAGTAGTGCTGTAAAAGTTATGTAACTCTGTTGGACAGTAGCCTAAGTTAGCTTCTAGGCTAACTAGTATCCCCGACCCACGGGACTCACCTCGGTCTTGGTTATGCGATGTCTGGCCAGCTTCACGACAGCGAAATTGCCCTTTCCTAAAGTGCGCTCGATGTCGTAGAAGCCCACTCGGACCGGACCCCGGATCAGCGGTTTTTGGAGACTGTCAGCCATGACCATGCTGTTCTCAGTGGGGCTGTAGTGGAGGAGGAGGTGGTGGTGGAGGAGGAGGAGGTCACCGCCGGGCGGAGCGGGGACGGGGCTCGCGCGGCGGCTACAGATAAAGAGGAAAGGAAAACAAACCGCGCGCCGCCGCCGCTCGAGACGTGTCCGTTAAAAGGAGACAAAGTTGATTTCTGCGTCGCGCGGCCAGCGTGGACGTTAAACGCGGCCCCGCTCTCCTCTCAGCGCGGCGATAAGAAGCAGGGGCATTCGCTAACCCCGCGGGCTGTCACGCCACGTTCTCCAGTACAATAGAGCGATACTATTTCAGCCGGAGGTACCTCTATCAGCCAGAGAGCAGTTGACTTGCAAGAGGCATCGTGTTCTCTGGTTGACGTGCATTGACGTCAGAGCCACAGGGGGCGGGGCTCCGGAGCGCTCCACACTTCAGTGCCAATTGGTTGCCATGACAACCAGACCCACCTCTTACGTCAACCGGTAGAATTGCTATTCTGAAGTCTGTTTGCTTGCCTGCCCTCCTTGATTGCACGCATAGGTAACTTTGAAGTTTGGCCCCGCAGGTGCTTACGAAGCTTTTGTCTGCTCTGAGGTGCTGTGTCAAGATCTACTTTATTTTATGCACAAAATAACTTATTAACATGCACGTTAATCAAACGCATCCTGAAACGTATCCTCTGCAAGACTGTGAAAAACCAGTATTTTAACACAATGCTATATTGGGATAATAATAAAATAAAATAAATAATAATAATAATAATAATAATAATAATAATGAATGATTTTTTTTTACATTGCACAAAATGTCTAGTTCTAGTCCTCTGATGTAGAATATTTCCTAACATGCTTTACTAATCTCAATATAAGGTAGGGCCTAACTTCAAAGACATTTTTATCCTCCCCAAGACAGCTACATAACAGCACCATCTGTTGGTAAAAACTTGGAATTGAAACAATAATGCTGTGATCATTAGGTCACACAATGTAGCCTATCTGTACTTTAGTATCATGCATTACACACACACACACACACACACACACACACACATCTAATGCATCCACATCAATGAGTAAGGAACGCAAGTACAAGGTTTTGTAACCAAACTTTATTTGTAACCCAAAATCATGTCATATTTGAACATTTTTTTAACATTTGAACACAACAATTACTAATGTCCAGCAATTGTTCTCTTTAGCTCCTGCAGTGACAGTCTAACACGGAGAACTGTGCAGTGCTAAGTGGGCAGGCAGACCATTGCTCCGAAGGCCTCTGCTGTCACGCATAGACTTCCTGAATGTAAGAGTTCCAGATGTGCTTTTGGCATTTCCTGTCTTACATCCTCCAAGAACACACTCACTCAGTCTCTCCTTACTGGGCTTGCTATGCCTTTCCATGACACCAACCCACAGCCCACTCAGTCTATTTTCTGAAATAACATGGATATTTGTATTCAGTTCAGTACATCAATGATAATTTTACAGATTTACAAGACAGGAGTATGCTTTTAAAAGCATTGCCCACTGCTGCATGAGCAGAATTGTGGTGGAATGAATCCGTGTCATAATAACAACTGGATACTCCCAAGAAGTCTCTGTACTTTTATCACGATGGGAGGGTTGAGTCTCCCACACAGTCAGGTGGAGTCTGGAAAGCCCACAGCTTTAAGGTTTAATGGGGTCACTAGTGTTCTGTCATCAGTGTTTCCGCATATACTGTTCTGTTCCCTGACATCAGCTTCCAAACAGGAAGCTTCACACAGAGGTGACACCATACTAACCCTGCTTTGTAGGTTTAGAGAAAGGGTCGAAACGTAGCCTGAATAGGACACTTTCATGGCAATAGAAAGCCGACAGGATCTGTTTGTCCTTGTGTCTCATAACATCTGGTATCATGACTGTAAAATGGCTGAGTAGTTAACTTATTGTTTAGAGGATGACCTTGCCTGAGCCATCAAAACCCACACTTGTTCCCAGGGTTAAATGCACAATTCACCATGCCAAATATTAGCACCACTGTTGCTCCACCAAACTGAATTAGCCTATTTATGCTGATTTAAGTGTTGTCATGGATTTGCATCATGTCTCAGAAGTAATAATCAAATCAAACTGGACAATAGAAAGATTTGGATTCAAGTGGAGTGGAGCATTAAGCTTCAAGCATTAATCTGATTTACAGGCTTTCCAGACTTTAAACGACCCAGCTTTATTTAAGTGGACTTTGGATGCTGGATGCTCAGGATGCAACACTGAATCCACTAAGGAGATAGATTTATGTTCACATAACCGAAGTCTAGGATTTAACATACATGAGTGTAGGATTCGTGCACCATACAACTAACCAGCAGAGTGGAGAGGAAGAAAAGGAGAACAGAGTATTCTGCTATTCAGCTGCATCATATTAGTTAGCTGGTAAGAAGGAGGCTGAGACTCACAGAGGCCAGCTAGGCGTCAGCAATATTATCCATAGATCTCATTTTCCACCCAACCTGTCTGACTGCGGCACTGCCGGCTCTGTTCTCTGCAGGTCTCATAGATGTCATTGGTCACAAAGCCACTCTCTCTTTCCGGACATGACACATTCTCATAATGGTCACACTGGGTGTCCTGGGAGGAAGCACAGGAGTACTTCGTCTTGATGTCTGCTGGCATGCTGCTTCCCAGAGCAGTGGGATGCAGCTTGGTGATGTCACTAAAGGCGTATGGTCCTTGTACTGTGCAAGGTGCCCCTGTTGTCGACATCCATGGTTCTGGTCTGCTGGGATAACTCTCAGTTTCTGTTTTCCTCCTAAATATGAAATGACATAACATTATATAGCCCAATGGTATCATAAAAAAATGGGCGATCTGTGATTTGGCAACTGTGAAAGAACGTGTCCCACTGAGAGTCTTGTTTAGTTGGGAAATTAAAAAAAGACAATGGTAAAACTTGTTAAAATGTTAAAACTTTGCACACCTATATCATTTGTATCACAAAAATAACAAATTATTTTTTTAATCATTATGCCCATGAAGTTTTTCCAGATTATTTCTGTAAATACTAGGGGTTATTAATAGGGTTAATAATAGGGTTGCTTACTCAAGGTGCCTTCCTGGTGTAACATACTGATAGACTACAACCGTATTAACAAAATTTCTGATATCCCATCACTCAAAACCCTCTGAGATGATACATTTCTTCTGGATACATTATAATCCCAATTATCAAGATATACAGAGCATCTTCTAATAATATCCACTAAAATTAATTCTCAGACTGACACTTGAGTTAATCCATATCCAGAAATCCTCCTTGATGATCCAGAACTATAGATTTTATAGAACAGATAGAATTGCATTATTTTATTTTTGTTTTTTATTGTTTACCTCTTGGCGAGCTGTCTGTAGCAGAAGAACCCAGTGGCTACCAACACCAGCAGCAGTAGAGCAGGAATAGTGGCACAAAGGATGTAGGAAACATACCGAGTATTGTCTGAGAGAGATACTGCAAAGGAAAACACATCACTTGGCATTACTTACACCTATTATCACCTCAAACATTTATTTTTATCACTTCCACTGGGGGCATATAGGGCATTAAGCCTAATTATCTAGTATAATATGTGGATGACAGGAAGTTTTTTTCCCTACCTGACGATTCAGGTGGTGCTATTTTTATCTGCTCATCACTTTCTGTGGTTGACAGCAGGTTTGGCCTCAGCGATGGAACTGGGGCATTGAGAAATGAGATGAATATCATCAGAAACAATGAGATCTGGCTGTTTGCTTTATATAGAGTAGAATCATGTTCATCTAAACCTTAAACTTTTGAACTGATTGGTCTAACAAACACAGATAATAAAGAAAACATGTGGGAATATAAAAATAAATTCCATACTGTAGATTGTGCAATGACAGAATTTTCTTGTTGATACAAGATGCAAACACAAACATTTAAACTCCATATCTGTACAAAAGTATTTCAAAAAGATTTTTAATATATTCTGATCCACGTTTTATAAAATTGGAAATTTCACCATTTTCTTGACAACTATTCCCAATGTTTTCAGATAAACTGGGTTATATTTTATACGACAAAATATATCATATATATATATATATATAAAAACTATAAAATAGTGTTATATAACATCTAGTGATTGATTTTGGCCACTAGAGGTCTTCCGTCACAGAGATGAGTCTTTAGACTAGATAAAGACTAGTGATACAATGGTTTTGTCTGTCTCTCCTTAGTTCAAGCAATAACAAATGACACATCCTTGAGACTAGTCTGAGCATGAATATCAAAGGCAACAACTTGCTCACTATCTATAATCCACAGAAATATAATATGTGTACCTGTGTGTACTGTATCCCCTGCCTGAGTAAATGCTGGTAGTTTTTCTGTGAAAGAAGGCGATAGTAAGAGAGTAAGTTAACCATATGTATCATTAAATCTTTATATATCCAGTACATTTTGTAAAACAATGTTATTAAAGGTGATTAGAGTGATTAGAAAGAGTTTAGATAAAACAGACCATAACAGCAAGGATTTAAAAACAGTTATACATCCCTAAAATAGAAAACATCATACACGAGGAATAAAAAACGTAAAATATAAAATAATTAACCAAATAAAACAGGCAAAAATAAAGAGACGGGAGGTGCTGTAAGGAAAAGATATGCTGGAAGTTATAGATTTTCAGCTTTTTCTTGAAAATGACCCCTGACTCTGCAGCCCTCAAGTGAGGGCCATAATGACTAAAAAAGGCTTCCTCAAAAATGTTTGTGCTGAACTTAAGGACTGCAAGCACTAAGGAGATTGTTATTGGAGGACTTGAGGGCTCTCATATATTAAAAGTTGCTCAGACAGATATTTGGGGTCAAGAAAAATAACAAGAGCTCACTTTCTGGCCTTGGCCAGAATTCTAGCTGCAGAACTATGGACTACTCACTTTTTTATTATTTTGGTATATGATAAGGATTATAGTAGTCCATGAATCTACAAATCACATTACAGTCATTTAGCAGATTGTGCATTAGCATTCAACATTAGTTGGTGAAAGGAATGGCCACACTTTCGTAATGCTCAGGATAATAAAAATAATATTTTGTGCCATTGAAAATAAATGAATTCCTGAACAGAGGAAAACCAAATGTGCCAAATGTTGATGACTCCCTCTCAGCACAGAACAGCCAGTGATCTACTGGCTCACCTTCTGGGTATTTGCAGACATAGTTGTTCTTGGAGTTGCAGTTGTCATCATTCCATTGGAACAGGAAGTGGCCTTCTTCGTCAGGTGGTGCAGAGGGCTGGTGGTACAGAACCACACACATTTCACCACCACAGGATGGCTCATCCCAATGCCAGTTCCTACAGTAAAGGAGAAATAAACCTTTAACATCTAATCTACTCTAAATAGGACCATTAACATCAGCAATCATATGACGCATTCCACTGTTAGTCATTCCAGCATCTCATTCCACAGTCTACTACTCTATTCTAAAAAAAACAAGTGCCTATGGCCACTAAGAAAATAACTTTCACTTGCATAAAGAGTACAAAATACAGAGTAAACACCTGAACTTGGCCTTGCTTCCATCCAGCCAGTAGTACTGTGATGGGCAACCTGGGCTGCTAGTCCCTGTTCTGAAGCGCTGTGGGCTCCGGCGGAGCCCAATCCAGAAGTCTCCATCTCCAGCCTGCAGCTGCTGTATGAACCTCTCCACCAGTCTTTGCTCGCTCTCTGTTTCGATGCTGAGCAATTCTCCACCATCCAACTTGCAGGCCTGGTGGGCATCCTCGAAGGTCAGCCTTCGCCTACTGTCCTGGATGTAGGACACCTTGTAGCATGGGCGCTCTGTCCCGCGCCGGCAGATCCTTTGGCCTGAACACCAGTCAGAATTAACATGCCAGTGAGAAAACAAGTAACCTATTGGCAGTCTGTATTGGCAGCCAAAGGTGGGTGGCAGGATGATAGATGAAGCATCCACCAAGCTATTCTGGTGAAATAAGTTACGGGAATGTTTTGGTTGTGTTGGCAAAGTCCTATCTCCTATCTCCACGCAATGCAATGTGGGTGGAATAAACAGCGGGGTAGTGGAACAGTAGCATACAAACAGAATACATGAATACATGTGTTGTGTGGGAAAAAAATATTTCAAATGTTGAAGTCAACAGTGAAAAGGTTTGAACATCACTGGTCTGCTATAACCATTGGGAAATGATTCTATATTGTGTATTGTGTTGGGTTGGGATTGCACAACGAACTTATTGACTGGATGAATGTTCATTATGGACTGGACTCCATATTAAATTGGATCCTGAGACATTTTTAAACATGCCAAATAATAAAAGAAAGAATTTTCACCTCTTTGTACTATTGCTCATCATTTCCTTCTCTTTTTCAACCTCACCAAAGTAGCCTATTGTGAAATACTGAACGTCTGGGGATTTGAGTGGTAGGCCTATAAGTCACGAATGCTATAAATATTAGGCTATTATTGAAACAACAGCTCCTGACTGCAAATGAGCGATCTGAGTTCCAAGACGCGTCTCGATGTTGACGCTCTCAATTTTCCACCCATCATGTGCTTCTGTGCTGACTTGTTTATCACTTCACTACATACTTGGCTCGTCTTTAACGGCCACAGATCGCATCGAAGTGATAATATCCTTATGGCAAGCAAGAAAAGTGAAAAGGACTGAAGCAACAAGAAATGCATAGTAAACCCCATCCCATGAAAAACTAAACTTTCTTGAAAAAAACAACAACCTAGAACGTCTGAAATAACGAACATTGCGTCAAATTATAACCCAAATGCACTTAGAAACACGCGAATCTGTGAGTTATCGTCGTGGTTGTCACCGTTTATCGATATTCTTACCGTTTATTCTAGACGCGGCTCCGGGGTGGAACAAAACGGCGATAACGGTGCCAAACAGCTTCATAAAATCCATCTCTACATGTTCACTCTCGGTGGTCTGGACGATTACTATGAAATCAACTATTACTACTTTGGTTTGGGGATCGAGAAGAACTTCAGGATATTCGCCTGTGTGACAACTGTGGGACGGAAGATATCGGGAGCGGAGCAGTCTGTCCCATCAGAACTGGGTCGATATGGCGTCTGACAGAGGGAAAAAAACAAAACAACGCGCCACAGAGAAAGTCCATGATTCTGGCTTTTTTTTTAAACTCTAAAGGATATTTCACTTCAATTCCCTTTTCCCCCCCTCTGAAAGTTAAATCATATCATGAAGTTATGGATTTGAAATTGTCCACAGATGGCGCTTGTCCAGTGTCCTCTACACAATTAGGAAAATCACATTTCCCACATAGTAATGTCATTTTAATGGGGTGAATAGAGTTCTTTGTGCGTGCGTGCATGGAGCTCGCTGTATACCAAAATAAAGACTGAATATCTCTCATTCTGTCATTTTACACACACACACACACACACACACACACACACACACACACACACACACACACACACACACACACACACACACACACACAGACTATTATGTTAATGAGCATACCTTCACAGTCTAGTGATTCACTCCGGTTGGTTTTGTCGTGGGGACAGAG
>CABFOS010044608.1:19778-37458 GCA_900660315.1 Diretmoides pauciradiatus | reverse complement strand
CAGCTGGTAACTAGCCATTGTTCAGAGGTCCTAAGAGATTGTAACTACTGCCTTGTATGTGAAATCAACTTCAGCTGAAGTTGATTTCACATACAAGGCAGTAGTTACAATCTCTTAGGACCTCTGAACAATGGCTAGTTACCAGCTGAGGTAGCAGGTAGAATATACTTCTCAGCTACAATATATATTATTGGCTAGTGTTGATTTTACACCCTGTTGATGATGCTCTCTTGATCACTGCAGCTGAACTTGAAGTTTGAGATTGAAGTTCTATGCAAGAACTTGTCTCTGGACATCAATGACCTGAAGCCAGGAAACCTGCTGAAGGACAAGGACAAGCTGAAGAGCTTAGAGGAGCAGCTGTCTGCACCAAAGAAGGAGGCAAAGCCTCCAGAGGAGATGCTTCCTATTGTCACCACAGGTGGGTGCTCTACCTTTCTCTGCCTCCACATTCATTGTTATTTTATTATTTGTGTTGGGATTTGCAGCTACTTGTGGTTTAATCACTTTTCTTTAATTTCTGCTGTCCTGCTCAGTGTGCCTGGATTTTCAACTTCCTCTTCCTGGATTTTAATCAAAATATAATTTTGTAACCAACAGGAGACTTTGTTCCATTTGCAACTGCCCCTTCCACCCCTGCAACAACTACCACCACCTGCACAACCACTGGGCCCCCCACCCCACAATTCAGTTACCACGACATCAATGTGTACGCCCTGGCAGGCCTGGCACCACACATCAATATAAACATTAATGTAAGTATCAAGTCTCTGCAAACCACTGGCTGAGGTGCTGTAAATTATACCAATACTCCTACTGAATGAGTTACGCATGGAAATGCAAAAAAAGTTAGTGGCACTATTACACAATTTGGGGGATGACTTCAGTGTACAATTGAACACTCTTGCAGTGTCTCCAGTTCAGGACACTGAAAGCTGTTAAATATTACTTTTTTAATTCTATCGCTTCCCTGTCTGTCCTTTTTCCTCTCAATTATCGCTGCCTTTTTTCTTCATTCCCTTTGATTTCTTTCCTTCTCTCCTTAATCAAAAACAATGCTTACTACTCCTCACCCTGTACTCAAACTCACGTCCTGCTCCACTCATTGTTTCCATCTCTCTCTTCCTTTTTTTTTTTCTGTGTAGATCCCCCTGCTACAAGCCCATCCCCAGCTGAAGCAGTGTGTGCGACAGTCAGTGGAGCGGGCAGTTCAGGAGCTGGTGCACCCTGTGGTTGATCGCTCCATTAAAATTGCCATGACGACCTGTGAGCAGATTGTCAGGAAGGACTTTGCCCTGGACTCGGAGGAGTCCCGCATGCGCGTGGCTGCCCACCACATGATGAGGAACCTGACCGCCGGCATGGCCATGATCACCTGCCGTGAGCCACTTCTGATGAGCATTGCCACCAACCTCAAGAACAGCTTCGTTGCTGCGCTTAGGGTATGCTTAACACCTAGGCTGCATGACTGCTGTGTTTGTCTGTGCTCCAGTGAGATTGGACATGCAAGCATATATTTACTGTTGCTTGCTCTATGCCACTCCAATACTCCATTACCCCCTCCCAGGGCCAGTGCACATGTTTATTTAATTGTTCTGAGTTTTGTAGAGGGATAATGGGGAAGGCATTGAAATTGAATGGGAGTTACTAATTTTGATGTTTCTCAAACAATTGTCTCCACATGGCTCGTCATCTCATCTTTCCTCCCTTCCCATCCATTCTCTTATGTTTCTTTCCCTCTTTCCTCTGTTTCCCTCAGGCGCCAACTCCCCAGCAGAGGGAGATGATGGAGGAGGCAGCTGCCAGAATCGCTCAGGACAACTGTGAACTGGCTTGCTGCTTCATTCAGAAGACAGCGGTGGAGAAGGCTGGCCCAGAAATGGACAAGAGACTAGCCACGGTGAGACTTAATAGAATAGCTGACTAGCTCAACAGCCCTAAGACTAAACATGTGTTTCAGGTATGTTAAGGTGCCACATGTGTTTTGGGGCATTCCATTCGATTGCCCTGCCCCCTTTCACTAAAGTTTGAATTGCATATGCACCACAGGATTTTGAAAATATCTGCTGAACTGTGGAATCCTTGTCTGTTATAAAACCTCAAGAGTGTGTCAAGGTTTCTTTTGTCACTTGCAGAGTCATTCTAATGTCAGGGTTTCCCCTGCATTTTGAAATTATAGGCAGCCAATTTAAGGGCTTTTTTCATCCTAATGTAATGAATGTATCTTCTTGCAGGAGTTTGAGCTGAGGAAGCACGCACGCCAGGAAGGCCGTCGTTACTGTGACCCTGTGGTGCTGACTTACCAGGCTGAACGTATGCCTGAGCAGATCAGACTCAAGGTAGGACCGTAGTTGCCAACCATTACATGTTACTACACCAGGGCTACTAACTTCTAATATCACTTCTACAATAAGAACACTAGAGCTATACTTGCTACTAGAGAAACATTAAATGACTTGAAGAGAATACCGTATACCCATGAGAGGCAGTGCAAACATGGCTAGGGTAAATTGAATTCCTTAACTCAGGATCTAGTGGCACTATCTTAACGCATAAAAAAGTTCTCATATGCCTTAAATGACCAGCCAAATTAGCTCATAATGCCTAAGTCATTGAATAGGTTCTGAGCAGATCCAATCCTCAGATGTTGGTCTCAAATTACATTCATTTGTCAATTGAACATCTGTCTAGTCTGTGGATGCTGTTTCTGAATTTAACTGTGCGCGTTGTAGGTGGGAGGCGTGGACCCCAAGCAACTGGCTGTATATGAGGAGTTTGCCAGGAACGTTCCAGGCTTCCTACCTAGCAATGACCTCTCGCAACCCACTGGATTCCTGGCTCAACCCATGAAGGTAAGTTTTTTTTTTCTTTTCTCTCACCACAGACTGGGCTCAGGAAGTTGGCGTTTGCATAAACAAACATGATATGGACAATATTTTGAGACATAGGCATTCTTGCCAGTAGTTATGACCAACAATATTTCATTACTATGATTTTATTTTATTGTCCCTACATTTTGTTACACTGTTATCAATGTTCATTTTGTCCTATTTGCCTATTTACATCCTGACCAAAAGCAGGATTACCTCAAACTGTCTTTGTATCATGGCCTTATCACATGTAGACATACCACTAAGCAGCCAACTTTAAACCCAATCTTTTCTGTTAACAGCAGCAGGCGTGGGCCACAGATGACGTTGCCCAGATCTATGATAAGTGCATGGCAGACTTGGAGCAGCACCTACATGCCATCCCTCCAGCCCTTGCCATGAACCCCCAGACCCAGGCCCTGCGCAGTCTGCTAGAGGCTGTGGCCTTGGCTAGGAACTCAAGGGATGGCATCGCTGCACTGGGTCTACTGCAAAAGGTAGGACAATTGCTCCCCTATGAAGTCTTGTGTAGAGTGCTCCAACCACTAATAGTCTGAACGTGACATTTGAAAGGCCCTCCAGAATGGTGTGCCTGGGAGAAAGTGCTAGCTTTATAATCTTTTGTAAATCCCGAGCGTCTTAGGTGTTGACTAACAGCTAACTTTGTCAACCAATAGGGAAGCAACATGTTCCACACTACAGCCAAAGATTCCACCTCTTTTCAGCTGACAAGGCTGTCAAAGTTCCTCAGTATTGGAAACAGTTTGAGAAAGGCAGGGTTCCTATGTAACCGGAGCTGTCTAGTGTTATTAAATCTTCCTCTCCATTTTCCAGGCAGTGGAGGGTCTTTTGGATGCTACTAGCGGGGCTGATGCTGACCTGCTGCTACGTTACAGGGAGTGCCACCTGCTGGTGCTTAAAGCCCTGCAAGATGGGCGTGCCTATGGACCCCAGTGGTGCAACAAGCAGATCACCAGGTGAGTCAGGGCACATTTGAGCTCAAGACTGTCTTAACTTAACTATCTTGCTGTGTGGAGCTGAAACCCAATGTACATCCCTTTTATACTCATGTAATGCACCCTGGTTGATTTGGCAAGTATATGTACTCATAGGTTAGCATTATTTGTGCTAGGGTTCAAATTGGGACAGATTTAGGACACTGAATTTAGAGAATTAAATCGGCTGTGAAAGTGTCAGCCTTGGGATATATTATTGTAACAACTGGAATTTTAGGTATGTTGAAAAGGAGGTAAAAATCCCCCTTGTGGTGATATAAGGTGGTTCCAATTACATGATATTGAGTAATTATCCTGTCTGTTTGATTGAAGAACAGACACTGTCCATTGGTTGACAGCTTGCCATATGTATAACCTGTCTCCTTTTTGTTTTTTTGTTTTCAGATGTCTGATTGAGTGCCGTGATGAATACAAGTACAACGTAGAGGCAGTGGAGCTGCTGATTAGAAACCACCTAGTTAACATGCAGCAGTATGACTTGCATCTGGCACAGGTACAGTTAACGCATTCTCAACATTTACTTTGGTTCACATAGGTAACTTGTTTGTTTCACCTTTTGTTTTATTTTACCCCTAAACCAAAGGGCTATACACCTACATTTTCAAGTAATAATCACATCTATTAATATTGAAATGCCAGACCGTCTGATGTTAGTTACATGAAAAACTTTAAGCCCTTTGAATTAACCTGCATTCTTGTATAAAAGCATATCATGTAACAATCCCTTGTGCCACACTCAGGGAGAACATTTACAGAAGTCCAATTCATATGTGAAGAATGATGTCCTACCCTACTGCATGTTCTCATTTGTATCTGGCCTGGAAAAAGTTTTCTTTACGTGCTGTGATAGGCTTACTTGTGTTCTCTCTATCCTCTTCTAGTCTATGGAGAATGGGTTGCACTACATGGCAGTTGCATTTGCCATGCAGTTGGTCAAGCTTTTGCTGGTGGATGAGCGCAGTGTCAGCCACATTACTGAGGCTGACCTCTTCCACACCATTGAAACCCTAATGAGGACCAGTGCACACTCCAGAGCAAACGCACCTGAGGGGTAAAGAACAACTCAAAGCTACAATTTTAGTTTTATAGTAGAATGTTTTTAAGTAGTTCATATTTTATCTGCTGAGTAAGCATAATGAAGTGCTTGACAGTTGCTAGCATTGGATGGGCTCGTGTAATGTGTATAGATATGAGGCAGACATTGGGTATAATGTGAGTTCTCATTATCTCTTGACAAGGGAAAATGGAGGTTTCATAGTTTCAGTTGAGGATACTTGATGGATACTTGTTTTGAACTTAAACCATCCATTAAAAAAATGTTGGTAGGGATGTAACGATACATTCAGCTCCTGGTTTGGTTGGATATAAACATTCAGGGTTCGATATTGGCACAATATTATGAGCAAAATGATTATTACTGAAAGAAATGTTTGTTTTTTTAGAGAGAAAACAAAAGTGCAATCCATAAGCGATGACTGCAAATTTCTGTATGGATGCTTTAAAACTTAACAGCTTTTTTAAAGCCAGTTCAAATAGAATTTAATTTCTTCCTCAAACTCCGTAAAGTATGCATGTGTGCAACCAAGCAAATTGCTCATTAGAAAAGTAGTGCAAAGATGTCTGAAACCAGATTTACAGTATGACTTAATCGCAATTGCTAGTGCTAGCTCTCCTGCAATACTTGCAAAGTGTTTTGTCAGTTGTCTGCATGTGTGCAGAAACACATGCTGATAGAACTGACTGAGCGTCCTCAGTTTCAGTTTCACCTGAGTCCCATCTTGCTGACTACTACACCTACACAGTAGTGAGTTCCGCTGGCCTCACCGGAAGTGTGATGACAATCTCGAACTTGCTAGCCTTAATGTTCAAACGATGCAAAATGCCATTGCAGCTGAAATTGTGACCATTTTCCCAACAGATATTATATATCCAGATTGAAAAGGCTTTACGGCTTTGCTCTGTCACCAAATGCTAGTGATCCATCTGTTCAAGTTTATATTTTATAATCTGAGAGCTAATAACTTGATATCCTAATTCATAACTTTTTTTCTTTGATGACAACAATGACACTCTTGCTTTTTACTTGTATGACAAAGCTGACCTTTAAAAAAAAAAAAAACCTCATATTTTTCTTGCTTTTTCACCTCCCCCAGTCTTCCCCAGCTGATGGACGTGGTTCGCTCCAACTATGAGGCCATGATCGACCGAGCCCATGGCGGGCCCAATTTCATGATGCACTCTGGGATCTCGCAAGCATCGGAATATGACGACCCTCCGGGCCTGAGGGAGAAGGCAGAGTACCTGCTGAGGGAGTGGGTCAATCTGTACCACTCTGCGGCTGCTGGCAGGGACAGCACAAAGGCCTTCTCTGCCTTCGTAGGACAGGTTAACATATCAACATAATTTATGTCAGGACTACTAATGCCATATAGCACCATATTTTGTGATGCTAACCAATGAAAATATGCAAGTGCAGTTATTCGAGAACATTATTCCTCCCCTCACTTTTTCTTGTTTCTCCTTTCCACTAGATGCACCAGCAGGGCATCCTGAAGACTGATGACCTGATCACGCGGTTCTTCCGGCTGTGCACAGAAATGTGCGTGGAGATCAGCTACCGGGCGCAGGCTGAGCAGCAACACAACCCAGCGGCCAGTGCAGCAATAATCAGAGCAAAGTGCTACCACAACTTGGATGCTTTTGTTAGGCTCATCGCCCTGCTGGTCAAACACTCTGGAGAGGCCACCAACACGGTTACTAAGATCAACCTGCTCAACAAGGTATGATGTTGTGTAAATCTATTACTATCTAGCAGATAAAGCAGATGGAGAAAATGCAGGAGTCAGCAATTCCAACTGGCTCAGGGAAGGAGTATAGAAAATTGCTGTGAGAGAGCGGAGCAGTGGAGTATTTGTTTATTCTGTCTCGCTTTCTATGGGTTTATTCTGTGTACCTGTGTATGATTTCCCAATTCAATGGGGAGATTTTGGTTATGTGTCTTGTTCAGAGGCTCCTTTGCAAGGATGGGACCCTGTCTACTTGGTACTGATGTGCATTCTGTCCATTTCCAGGTGCTGGGTATTGTAGTGGGGGTATTGATCCAGGATCATGATGTCCGTCAGACAGAGTTCCAACAGCTGCCATACCACCGCATTTTCATCATGCTACTGCTGGAGCTCAATGCCCCCGAACATGTACTAGAGACCATCAACTTCCAAACACTCACCGCCTTCTGGTAGGACACACAAACACATAAAATTAGGTCCACCAAATCTCAGGTTGTCCCACTAGCAGGAGCTGCCTCTAAGGGCTGCACAATGAATCTTATAGTAGCCTAATCATGATTTATTTTCCACAAGTAAATGATCGTGGCTGATTATTCACACAGGGTTTAGCTTGCCCTGGTTGATTCAGTTAAGGTTATTCACAGGTCAACTGTGACCAATCACAGGTATTTGTTTCGAACGTTTGTGCTGTGATAAACCATTTCTGTTTCCAATTCGCTGCCAATTTGGAGACTATTGCTAAACCCCCCCTTGGTGACTTTATTATTAAAAGGCGACCAGCAACAAATCTAGCAACTTTTTCAAACAGGAGAAAATGTTATTTGTAGACAGCGAATGCATTTGGCAACAAATTGGTCCCGCTGATGGCACACAGATTAGTGCCGACTGGCCAGTCTGACCCCAGCACCCTCCGGGAGAGCCAGGGGAGGGGGGAGGGGCCTGTCAGCGGGTCCGAGTCTCACTGCACACATGGACTTCCAGCTCACTCGATAGTCATTGATAAATCTTTATTGATTCATGGATAATATGGTTTGGCCTTTGTATATAGTTTAAAAAGACTGAATTTGCTTCAAAGATTTGTCCATTTAAATGTTTGTTTATCATATTATGAAATACATTATGAATGTGAGGGCAGTTTTCTGTTTAAAGTGCTCAAGTGCAATAAAACAATCGTTTCCCAAATTGGATCATTAATCGTTATCACAATATTGAACAAAATAATTGTGATTATCATTTTAGCCATAATCGTGCAGCTCTACTGCCTCTGTTAGTTATGTCATCACTGCAATAACCTCCCAGGGATAAAGGCATCAGACAGGAGAATGGTGGAAACTAGGCTGATTTGTTTGTAAAAAGAGCATTTAGACATTGAGTTGTTGCATATGATAGGCCCTCATTGTTGCAACTTGAACTTAGGACTTTACTTTGAACTTTTTCCTTCCCTACAGTAACACCTTCCATATCTTGAGACCTACCAAAGCACCTGGCTTTGTCTATGCTTGGCTGGAACTCATCTCTCATCGCATCTTCATCGCCAGGATGTTGGCGCACACTCCACAGCAGAAGGCAAGCAAGAACCACATAATGCTCTCATTCACTCATACACAATTAATGCTTTGAGTTTGTTCTTGGTAGTACATTAATACACAGAAGTTTATGCTTTCCTTATAATTTGTTGAGTTCTGGCACCATGGTCTGATATTGTTTCTCCACCCCCTAGGGTTGGCCCATGTACGCACAGCTGTTGATTGACCTCTTCAAGTACCTGGCCCCATTCCTGAGGAATGTAGAGCTCAACAAACCTATGCAAATCCTCTACAAGGTACACAAACTCTACCTTTGCCTGCAGGGGGAAAATGGCTGCCATGTGAAAGCAGGGTACTCGCGGGGTCTTAAAAGTATTAAAAAAGCATTGACATTCTCAAAATCAGGCCTTAAAAGTATTAATTTCATTTACAAAGTATTGAATTTCGTTTACAAAGTTATTAATGGTTAATGGTGCCTTCACAGATGTGTAACCCACCTATGCCATGGGCACTAACCATGCCATACCATACCATCACAGATGCTGTTTTTTGAACTTTGTGTTGGTAAGAATCTGGATGGTCCTTTTCCTCTTTAGCCTGGAGGACACGATGTCAAAAGGTTACCTCTGCCATTTGAGACCTCAAATGTGAAATTGCAACTTGAAGTTTTTACAGTGATTTTGTTATCTTGTGGTATGCACTTTGAAATACTGTGCACTGTTTGTTTTAAATGAAGTTTTTGAAATGTCACGTAAAGTCCTTTTGAAATGTTTTTGATTATAAAGCATTTGTCTAACTTGTTGGCACCTCTGTTTTTCTCCATATTCCTTTATTCAGGGCACCCTGCGAGTCCTCCTCGTCCTGTTACACGACTTCCCAGAGTTCCTGTGTGATTACCACTACGGCTTCTGTGATGTTATCCCGCCCAACTGCATCCAGCTTCGCAACCTCATCCTCAGTGCCTTTCCACGCAACATGAGGCTCCCTGACCCCTTCACCCCCAACCTCAAGGTAGAGGAACACATTCATCATTGGCTGACACCACCATCATTTTGGCACCACCTAAGAGTGGGTTCCCAATCTGCAATCAACTTTCAATGGTTTTAGAACATTGACATTTAGATATGATCGATTTCTCTCTTCCACCCACGCCCCTGCTGCAGGTGGACATGCTGAGTGAGATCAACATCGCCCCCCGTATCCTCACCAACTTCACTGGAGTAATGCCCTCCCAGTTCAAGAAGGATCTGGACTCGTACCTGAAGACCCGCTCACCAGTCACTTTCCTCTCTGAACTGCGTAGCAACCTGCAGGTAAAAGCACGGCCCCACAATTGGGCCAGTTGCTCAGTGCTCTGGATTGCTTATGTCTTCAAACTTTGTTCTGAAATAAAAATGTTAGAGCTAAATGGCAAAATCACATTTTAGACTCCGCTGTATTCGTACAGTCACAAGGCAGTGAGCAAGGTTGTCTTTGTCATAGGGAAGTGACTGGATCTGTCTACATTATTTAATTTGTGCATTAATCACACAACACATCTATTAAACAACTGGCTGGATTTTGAGATGTGGCACCTGCAAATTACACTGACACTGTGATCCACATAGCTTTTATTTATTTTGTATTGCCACTGTTTGGCTCAGAGGAGAACTGCATTGATTATGGTTGACTGAAAGTCTTCAATGATGGTATTTCATTAACCTTCATAGCCATATACTATCCTAAGTGCTTACTAGCCCCCTTGATGTAAAATGCAAAGGAAAAGCACATAGCATGTACAAGTTAATAGTCAAATGCACACTGATCCGTTGGAAAAAGGATCAATTATTGACTGATGCATTTCTGTCCGTTGGGCTGTTTTGGAACGTCCAGTATGTTGAGTAGCCTACATCCTGACATTCAGAACAGGGACAAATCATGGATGCGACGAAGGTTTTGCTCATAGCAATAGAAACTGACTCGTTCCTGTCAGTTTGTCCACAGCATTAACTTGCTGAGATGCCGGTACACCATTTTTCCAAAATAAACTTTGGAACGCCTCCTCGACTCTGATGGGCTAAATGGACGGTGACAAATCCGTCCGTACAGGAAAAGTTCTTCTGGGTTGAACTTTCTGTCCTTCAAAATGGATGGAAATTAATGCAAGACACAACGGATCAGTGTGGCTGAGGCTTAAGTCATCGCATTAATCTTTCCTATCTATTTTGCTGTCCTAGGTGTCCAATGAGCCGGGAAACCGCTACAACATCCAGCTGATCAACGCTCTAGTGTTGTATGTGGGAACACAGGCCATCGCTCACATCCACAACAAGGGCAGCACCCCCTCCATGAGCACCATCACCCACTCTGCACACATGGACATCTTCCAGAACCTGGCCGTGGATCTGGACACAGAGGGTAAGACTATTTATGACCTTAGTTTTGGGTAGTATAGTTGACCATAGTTTTGGGTCTACCGAGTTAGAGATGGAGATTTCAGCATTCAAAGTCTGACATTGTAGTTGGATAATATGAAAGTTTGTTTTCATTGGCTTTATTTACTTTGGTTTTTCAGGGCGTTACCTGTTCCTGAATGCGATAGCCAATCAGCTACGCTACCCCAACAGCCACACCCACTACTTCAGCTGTACCATGCTTTACTTGTTTGCTGAGGCCAACACTGAGGCTATCCAGGAGCAGATCACAAGGTAAGATTGCGTGTTCTCTAAAGCCTGCTAAACCAAGGCTTAAAAACTGAGTTTGGTTTGTTTGTTTGTTTTTGTTGATGCTAATAAATTCAGCCTTGAACATTTCTTTATTACCTGTTAAACCCCTAGTAGTTGTGCTGTTAACTAAAGCTCCTTCCTCTCTCCAGGGTTCTGTTGGAGAGGCTGATAGTGAACAGGCCTCACCCCTGGGGTCTCCTCATCACCTTTATTGAGCTAATCAAGAATCCTGCCTTCAAGTTCTGGAGCCACGACTTTGTGCACTGTGCACCTGAGATTGAAAAGTAGGTTCCCTGCTCATCCCTACAACTGCATTGCTACACTATTATTGTGCCATTTGGGGCACATTTTTATCAAAAAAGATCTTGTAGTGGTTAGCACTGTCGCCTCACAGCAAGAAGGCCCCGGGTTCGACTCCCGGTTGGGCCGTGGGGACTTTCTGTGTGGAGTGTGCATGTTCTCCCCGTACCTGCGTGGGTTCTCTCCGGGTACTCCGGCTTCCTCCCACCGTCCAAAGACATGCAGATTTGGGGCTAGGTTAATTGGGGAGTCCAAAATTGCCCATAGGTGTGAGTGTGAAGGGTGTGAATTGTCTGTCTCTGTGTTAGCCCTGCGACTGACTGGCGTCCAGTCCAGGGTGTACCCTGCCTTCGCTCTATGACAGCTGGGATAGGCTCCAGCGCCCCCCGCGACCCTCTGTGGAGGATTCAGTGGTAGATAATGGATGGATGAAGATCTTACAAGCACTGACTGCATTTTTTTTTTTACAAGGGGTGCCACCTGTGGGAACCATTAACCCTAGCTGCTAGTGTCATGCATTTTCATGTCACTCATCCTTCAAAAACCTTGTTTTGTATTTGTGAAATTGTGCCATTACATGTGGCCCATGAATCTAACAGCTTTTATATTTACGTAAAATATCAAAATTAGTGGTGTAGATGAGGGAGAATATGTATCTTTTCAAGAAAAAGTTGAGACTTGAAGTCAAACTCTGCTAACATTGAAATAAAATGCATAACTCATTTAGTCATGTCTTATGATGGTGCAAAACCCTGTACTCAACACTAACAGGGTTTAGACGAGGTGCTTGAAGTACTTGAATTTTATGGGGGGGGGGAATCAAGTACTGGAATACCTTGAAAATAGCCCCTTTTTTAACAAAGTGCTTAAAAAGTCCTTGAAAGTCAAATGAGCCACATAACAGTCTTATATTTTGACTGTTTTATTCATCAAGTCATAATTAAATTGCTCAGCTTTTTTTTTTAAATTATTGCATCACCGTCTCACATCACTCTGCGCTCTCCCTCTCCTTTCTTCCTCGTCTATTTACCACTTCTTTCCTGTTTGGATGTTGTTTTCCTCGTCCTGTCACTTCAAATTGTTGAATTGAATATGTACATGACTAGTTTTAAGAGAGACAGGCATTGATCACATCATTTGTTTGTTTTAATACAAATTTATATTTGAAAATTAATTATTTGCATTGAGTGAAGTCCTTGAAAATGCAAAAATAGTACTTGCAAGCCTTGGATTTCATTTTGTAATTTCTGTATGAACCCTGCACTAATGTCTAAGTGTTAACCGCTTTCCTCCCCTCACTCTGCCTGAATCTGTGTTCCTGCCAGGCTGTTCCAGTCGGTAGCCCAGTGCTGCATGGGGCAGAAGCAGGCCCAGCAGGTGATGGAGGGCACTGGTGCCAGCTAGTCTGTGTGCCAACCAGCCTGTAGCCTATGGGAGAGATGCTGCGGCGTTGACCCACCCCACACACACCTCCTTGATTACTGTTGGCACTGGACAAACTGGCAACGACATTCATTCTAAATGTGGATAAAAGGACTACTGCTCATGGATCTAAAGAGTTTGAGTTTCATTTTTCCCTTTGGGGCTGAATAGAGATGGAGAGAATGGATTGGGACATGCTGTTTAATATAATTTTTTTTTGATGCTTTGATGTAAATATTGGAATAAAAGGGAGATGCGGGAGAATAGAGAAGTGGAGAACAATGAACATGTCCAATAAAACGTAACATGACATGTAAACATTTTCACTCACTACCAAAGTCCTTGGTTTGCTTCCCTCCCGAAAGATCTAGTTTTTTTTGCATTTTTCTGACTTTTTTTGCTTTCAGAAGCTGAATGGTACAGGATTGAAGAAAAAAAGCTGCCTGTTTTCATTTGATTCCTCCCCCCCTCCCCCCGGAGTGGGACAGGAAAGTGTAGTTGAGTCTCCCAAGTGGGGTGGGGGTCCACTCCCAGTGTGTGTGGGGTGTGGTGGTGGAGACAACTGTTGATGGTATGTCCATTTGAACCTGGCTCTGAAAGCCTCTCCCTGGCACTTGTAAAATTGTTCAAAGTGCAGAAGGTGAAATCGTATCTTGACCATTTGTACAAAGATCCAAATTGAAGAACAACAAAGAAGGACCAATACAGCCCATTTTGTAAGGATTTTGAATGTTTTGTAAATGTATTGGTCCGTGTGTTGTATTTTGTAGTCCTTTCTAGTTGCCTTTAGTTCTTGCTACTTAACTGCAGTATGCATACATACAGGAAATAAAGCATTAAAACTGAACTGCATGTGTACGTGTTTATTTAGGGCCATTAAAATGACAAAGGTGCTTATTGTGCTTTTATTAGAAAATGGCAACTGGTTCATCTAAAGCACAGGTTGACTGGCCAGGACTCATCGATCAAAGAAACTGGAGATGTCATGGAAAAATATAAATGGCTGTTAAAATGTAATTGTTTGAAGCTGGTAAACCTGGTTACCTGAAAGGTTAACTGAGGTGTTAAATTTTGGCATGTATTTTCCTAATGATCAAATTTGTTAGATGTGAATCTGTTTCTATTGTCAGGGATTGGTTATTTCTCCTTCTTTGCTTTGTGAACATTTCCCTCCAAGGCTTTTTGGAGTGGCTTTAAAGTACTTGATCAAGGACTTTCTCTTTGATCGAGGAACCACTGGGCAGTTTCATTTAGGCATTTCATACAAAAGACTGATTATCACTTAACAGAGTTGCTCCATCTGCATAAACAAAGATGGGCCACCTCATGCACGTATAAATTCATTTGGAATTTATACAGCACTGCACATTTTAAGGGGCAAGGGCTAAAGGAAAAAAATGGACACTACCACAGTTTCAGTCAGGGTGCTGGTTTACGTGGATATATAGCTGTTTTGTTTTTTTACTGTTTGGTCCTTTTGTCAGTCGCAGTGGCGCTGGGAGTGAGCCACCGGGACTGATATTGCAGTTTTAATTAAGAGAATGGCAAACAAAAGCGCACGAATCAACGCCCGGGCCAACAGGAAGATGCTCCAGCCTCCTTTTGGACCCCATGGCTGCACTTGTCTGGCCTCATGACTTAGTGACCTCCATCAGTTTGTACAGGATGCTCTTCTGTCCGTAGCGCACCTGTAGCGCCCTCTGCAGCCTGCTACTCATTCCTGCAAGCGCCACCTTGTCCTCAATTAGCACCCGCTCACTGTCCAAGCCCTCTCCCTCCTTCCCCTCCTCTCCGTATGAAATCAGAGTCAAACGAGCCGCTGCGTGGATGAACCTCCGCCACGGAGCCTGTAGTCTGGGGAGACCTTTATTGGAGAAAGCAAGAGAGATCTTCTCCTCCTCTTCATCATCTTCCTCCCATCCTTCGTTCTTTCTGAACTCCTGGAACTCCTCTTGCGTCATGCATAGCACCTGGGGACAGCGAGATGGAGAGTAGAAGCATGCGTAACAGGACTATACTTGAGCCTCTATTAATGTGTTCGTAAAAGGAACATAAAATCACATTTAGTAAAGTTTCCAGTAATGGTCAAGCTTCAAATAGTACCCGACCTCCATATTAGAGACGGAGACAGACTGTTCTATTACCTTGAGCGTGGTATGTAGCTCGCTGTCCATAAGGCAGCCCTGCTTGCCAAAGATGAAGGCTTCTTTCTCTCCCACCATCTGACACAGCATCGCCCACTTCTCCTCCGCCAGCCGCCGGTCCAGATCAGACTCAATACCTGGGAAGAGAGAGGGGGGGGGGTAGAACAGTAAGAGAGGAACAGAGTAATTAGGGAAGCTTTGTGTGGAGTGGAGGAGGGATAAGGGAATAATGACCCTTTCACATCAGACTAGTGACCTGACTAGTCGACAGTCAGTGTGAAAGGGTCAATCAGGGTAAGTTAAAGGATTTTTCAACCTGGACCTTATTTTCCCATGGCCGTGTGTCTAACTGACTCGTGGGAACTTTTGAAATTGGTCCAGTATTGACTGAGTCCGTAGCTGTTAGCGCTTAGCGAATCAGTCTAAAACGGAACACTTAGGGGCAAGTGCATAGTTCTCTAAGTGTTTTTTTTTGCCACTGACAGGTTCCTATTGTTATAAGTGGAGGATCCCGGCAGAGAAATAAAACGTTTTTCTTTCGTGAGGAGTGAGACCTCTTATTGTAGCTAGACCTTTGTTGGATAGAGACTTGCTGGTGTTGGAGCTACTTGTGCTACAAGTGGATGCTAACACAATAACAACAGACCGAATCAAGCGAATGGTAAAGAAAAACGTTTTATTTCTCTGTTGGGATCCTGTCAGACACAACAACAATCAGAGCCTGTCAATAGCAAAAAAAAAAACGCTTTTAGAGGACTATGCACTTTTAGACGGATTCGCTATTTGTAAGCGCTAACCGCTATCAGCTATGGACTCGGTCAATACTGGACCAATTTCAAAAATTCTTATTCCCACGAGTCAGACACACATGGGCGTGTGTCTATTACCCCCATGGCCGGGGGTAATAGGGTCCAGGTTTAAAAATACCGTAGTTATCCTTTAACACCACAAAACAATTTCAGACAAGAAAGGGTAATGTAAACGTCAGTATAAAGGTGTCGGGTTTGTCTGTCACCTTGTGTGACGACTCTGTAGAGGTTGATCATAGGGATGTCGGCGGTGTCGTTGATGTTGCTAGGATACGGTTCGGTGAAGCCGTACATGTGCAGCAGCTGCCAGTTGGCCATCTGCCCATAGGTGTTAAATACCTCCTCCCCTTTACGTATGGGACGCACACACACCATCTTCAAACTCTCCTGAGATGAGACACCCAATGAGAAAGATCGAGAGGAAGAAGATATGAGACAGACAGAAGATAATATGTGAAGGAGAGAATATGTAACCAAGAGAAAGAAATGAGAGAAAAACACAGACAAGGACAATACACCAAAAACCTCAACACATTAAAATACACGGTAACGTAACAACTGGAAAAATGAAATCCCAGGATCAGTCGCTTTGATGTACCTTGATAACGTCAGTTGGTAGTCTGCACATTGTGGCAGTGTAATAGGGGAGGAGTTTGTCTAAAAATATACTGAAATACATGTTATTTAATTATTATTGAATATATTATCTTACGAAAAAAATGGTATTAGTACAGATAGCTACCATCGTTGTTTGTTGTAGAATTATAAATTGACATATAACATTCGTCCCCTCACCGGTGTGTACTCCAGATTGGCGTTGTGATTGGACACGTGGTTAAGCATGTCGGCCATGGGAACCATCATCGGAGGGTTGGGGGCCTTCTCTTCTTCCTCCTCCTCCTCATCATCGTCCTCCTCCTCCTCTGCCTGGGGCTCTTGGAAACTGCAGAGAGGTTGACAGGGTTCATACAGACATTACAAAATTAAATTCAAGGCCTTTCAAGTACTTATTCAAGTACTATTTTTTCATTTTCAAGGACTTCCCTCAATGCAAATAATTAATTTTCAAATATATATTTTTATTAAACATAAACAAATGATGTGATCAATGCCCGTCTCTCTTAAAACTAAAACTAAAACATATTCAATTCAACAATTTGAAGTGACAGGACGGGGGAAAAAAGTCATCAAAACAAGAAAGAAGTGGTAAAGTAGTAAAGCCCGCCTCCTGCTTGATTTGATTGGCTGTTTGGGCCAAGTGTGACATTGACGAGCGGTGTGACTCCGCGCCTTGCTTATGTAATGTGGCTCATTTGAATTTCAAGGACTGTTTAAGCACTTTGTTAAAAAAAGGGGCTATTTTCAAGGTATTCCAGTACTTAACCCTCCCCCCTCAAAATTCAAGTACCGTACTTCAAGTGTGTGTGTGTGTGTGTGTGTGTGTGGTGCCTCCTAACCTGTAGGCCATGACGAAGGCCACCAGCTGTGTGTACAGCTCCAGGGTGTGTGTGTTGGGGTTCCAGAGATCAGGATGCCTGGTGATGAAGGGAAGGACCACATCTGTGTATTCCCTCTTGATGTTGGTCAGGTCTGTGTCCACCGCCTCTGGAACGCCCGTCCCCCTCAACAGTCTGTCTCTCTCCTCTTTGGACCTGAATGGATACACGATTACGGTGAAGGTGGAGAGTCAAATCTTGAGGGAAAGCAGAGCGGTGTTTCTGGATGCTAGTTTGGTGTGTTTTCACTGCCTGGGGTAGTTAGCATGAGCAGTGATAGCCACCGTGGCTGAACAGACAAGAAAAAAGCGCCACCTACAGAAACTATGGGGTAGGAATCACCGGAGACTTCACGATACGATATTATCACGATATGGGGAGTTTTGCGATACATTAAGTATTGCGATTCAATTTGTTGCGATATATCACAATTATTTTAAGTAAAATAAAATGTAAAATGACAATGAAAATTGAAGTTGTACCCCTACAAGAGCCAAAATGACGGCTCAAAATAAGAACCATGAAGTGAATCAATTTAACTCTAAACTTTTTTTTAATTTGATCCAGTTCTACTGAATTTCAAAATAAAAAAAAGTTTAGAGTTAA
>CABFOS010044395.1:0-10000 GCA_900660315.1 Diretmoides pauciradiatus | reverse complement strand
CTGCAAAGACTCAAAGACCATTTTGTTTTCCCACTCTTCTCTTTGTTTATAGATGTGGTCTTACTCCTGCATTTGTTTTTCCTTTGCTTTGTTGATTGTTATGTGGACGGCATCCTGAGTAATATCGCATTGGGACATTTGGAGAACACTTTACATTTCTTGCATCCCTTCTAAGGCTGACAGTTAAAGTACACACACACTTAAAGAGCTATTTTTTAAGTTTAAGTTTTGACGAACTCAAGAGACGTGTTGCAAGACACGTAATCTGCACAGCTGCAGCTATGTACATACACACACCCTATCCCTTTCCTGACACTGTACTACTTCAGACAATGGATCACTTTTATTTACAGAATGCTCTGACTCCATAGAAAAACAAACATAGCCAGTCCTTCCAATGTGGGCCTGTCTTGTCCTATGCAGTATAAGGCTACTTGGACTTTGAGGGAGTATGGAGGGGGGCTCATAAAAGCCCAGTGATGGAGCACCCTCTCTGCCTTTCTCCCAGCACCCTTTCATTAACCTTGCCACAGCGGCAGGAAATCAATATCCATGCACCTTTTTCCCCAGCACAGAGCTTATTTAGATCACCCAATGTAAGCAAGCAGAGACTGGCTACTGGATATGAGTGGGGGCTTTTATTCCCTCCCTTCCTGCTGGCGATGAAATATTTTGTGAGAGTCTCAAAGCTGGCGGCATCATCAGCTAAGTGCCATTTGTCCTTGGCAGGTTAAGCTGGAGATCAATGCATCAGGATGACAACATTCAAAGCTAAAGGGTATATGACTAGAGAGGGGGGTCATCAATACTAAGGCTTTGGGCTGCTTACTATTCCCCCCGCACTGTGATCAGATATACCTCTCGCCACATTGAGAGACATCCAGGCTTCCAATTAGACTGCTGCTGCTGAAGCAGATATGAACAGCTGGAGGGGACTCATCAAGCTCAGGATCATTAAGTAGGAGTAACATGGTGGTTGAATGTGACACATGCCAGTTATCTTTAGGTTACATCAAAGTGAATGTGTCCATCAATGTTGTTATTCATTCATTTGTAAATACTATAAAACTCTTTTTTTTTTTTATCAAATCCCTTTACTCCCAATTTGTACGGCCAATTCCCTCTGCCTAAGCGGTCCCGGTCCCACGCCTACTTCTCCAAAACTGACGAATGGACATATTTAATACTTTCATTGTGTTTCTTCAATGCCCTCTTTTACAAATAGCATATAAAAACCTAGAAAGTGTGACCAACCACCATGTTACTGTTCAAATGCTGACTGTATGAATGACTGCATCGATGCATAGATGGCTCCATCAGTGATCAGGAAGGCCACTTATACAGTAAAACGTTACCATTTTGTTCAGACTTCAGAGACATAAACTCTCCCAGTGTGTCTGTGATTGGCTCTTCTATATCCACTCCCTACAGGAGAATCATATGGCTTTGATTCTGCTGGACTGAGTTATATGCAGTCCAAAGGGGTCACTGGATGGCTGCCTATCACAAGAGAAAAAGATAGCATTACCCTCTATACGGGACGGCCTAGATCAGCATGTGTGTGTATCTGACCAACATGGAGTATTAGGTTGATATCAGCTTGACCGTTATCCATCTCAGGGAGCGCTTATAGGGAGGGAGCTAAGCCTTTCTGTGTTGTGAGAGGCAAACACAAAGACAGGCTGTAGTGAAGCTATTACTTGCTGCAGGGGAGCAATGTAGTCAATGGTGGCCAAATTCTCAGAGGCAAACCAGCTCTCTGGCTCCCGTAGGCTGGCTTTTCTCTCTCCCTTCACCATCCCTTAAATCCCTTGCCACTGCCTTGGGCCCCCATTCCTCCACATACCAGGCAAAAGAAACAGCCCTCATTCCTCAGGCAGCGCTATTTCCCACGGACCACCTGGATAAATATTGCCACGGTTAAGAGTGCAAGGGGGTGGAGGTGGGGTTGAGGTGGGGTTGCGGGTGTTTACAGTGAACATATTCTCTAGATTTCATCTTTACTCTCCCCTTATGCCCTTTCCAAAATCGGAACGAAAACACAACTTCCTGGCCACCAATACATTATGTGCAAGAAAGAACACGAAGATGACGAATCCCCAATAACATTTCAACAATATTGAAATTGGCTCTGCAGTCCATCTCTCTCCCTCTAAACCACCTCTCTCGATGTTGCCTTTAGAATAGACTGATCATTGAGCCTGATGGTATAGATACAGAGGGTGGTCTAGCTTTCAAATAGGGCCATGCTATGCCATGTTATAGCTTTGTAATTAATCTAGACGGAGGACTGGGATTTCTCTGATGCCCATTAAATAACAACCTAAGCAGATGGCTAGAGGCAAAGACATCAAGACCTCTTCATTAAGATTCTGTATCCTTCTCCAAAGTAAGTTTCTGTCACTTTGTTTAATTTTCTAAGAAGTGTGCACTGCATTGGTAAATAAGAAGCCAATCTAGACCTTATGAATTTGTAGACATGGTGGTTTGGGAGCTTTGAAGTTGGGGTACGCTCCTTACTACTCTTAGGGCGTTTTCACATTAGGTAAGATTGCTTTGTACCAGTGCCTGAGTATGACTACTTGCTGACTGCTACTCACGTTCTTCGGTTCGTTGATCCGTGCCCGGGTACGGTACAGTGTTCGCACTAATCAAACAAACTAGACTTTGGGGTCAGGGCCAGGGTCCCTGATGTGAAAACACCCTTAAAGTCTGATGTGCTAAAACATAGCAACACCTGAACCAAGTTGATCAAGGACACATCAAGTTAGGCATACTAAATAATGTGCTGTACTGAAAGAAAGAACTATTTCAACAAAGGTGTCAGATGGTTTCAGACCTTTCAGATGACTTTGGGTGTGTGTGTTTGTACCTAAGAAGTCTGCAGATGCTGCTCCTGTAACTGAGTCTCTGGCTGGCAGCAGCCACACTGGGGGGCAGCGGAGGGCGCGACGGGAAGTAGAGCAGGACCGCAGCAAAAAGCACAGCAATTGCGCCAAACTCTGTTAGAACACAGTGGCACACAGACAAAATAAATACAGGTTATAATGAGAGACCTGTTTCAGTTGGACCAATTTGACATTTTGAAAAAGGTCAACAAGGTCAACATCTAAAACTAGACTTCTCTAAAACACTGTCATTCTGGAATGAACTAAACAGACTACAACATTCAGTCAAATGCACAAGCAAGTCAACACCAAATCCAGTGGGCTATGAGTGAGTCCATACAACAAAGGGTTGGCAAAGCAACAGACAGGGCTCCAAAACGCTGTCTGCCTCCCAAACTCAAAATCTCCCAGCCCATCTAACTTGGCGTGGCATTGCTTGGCATGAGATCCCAACACATCTCTCTTGGAGTAGCAACAGTTTTACTCAGCTTTTCCCTGTCATAATGGGAATATGCGGATTGATCGAGTGGCAGCTGCATATTACTTTCTGGCAGGGTTACATGCCAGCACACATTGATTTTTCAGCCCCCCCCTCCACCCTCGTTCAACCCCATCAATCTTTTCATTTGGCAAGGTTGCTGATTGCCGCAGGTGTGGGACTTTTTCCACCTCAGAGAAGAATCACCTCTCTCTCCAAATGTCTCCGACCTCTGTTAAATTTTTTCAATGACCTCGAAAGGGTTTCGATTTGAAAAATGTGTCTGTTTTGTCCTTTAAAAATTAATAAGTATACAACCTTAGGTTAAGCAAAAGCTGCAGTCTGAATCTATTACTGTGTGGTGAATTCCCTTTTTCAATATACTTTAATTTTCTGAATCAGTTAAGCATAACAGTCCCACCAACCTATTTTTCAGAGGGGAGGTTATGAAGACTATGATTGGGATTTGTTGGTTGTTTGGGTAAAAATCTTGGATCTTTATTGTATTTGTGTCCCTTGATGGGGCTGACATGACATGACAAGAAATGATGTGCTATCGATCCTCCATGCCCTGAGAGGTCTTTGCTTGCTGTTGGTACCTGCATACATAACCAGCTGGATTCTGTCTCGGATGTAGCTGTTGGAGAATGTCGGCGCCTTGTTCACCAACTGGGTGTCATTGGGGGCGGGGACCAGTAGAGGGCCCACCACAAACGAAGTGGCGGCTCCTAGATAGCTGATAAGCGAGGCCACGGCGGTGGCAGTGGCTCTCTGGTCAGGGGCGAACCACGTGGTGGAGAGGAGCGGGCCGGCACTCATTATGGTCGGGCCAGCTAAACCATTCAGGAGCTGACCGCTGTGTATCATCCTGTGGCAAACACAATAAGGAGACATAGCTTCAATTCTTCATAAAAAATAAAAGAAGTCTTCACAAGAACATAAGCCTTGGTCTTGTGTAGCCTGACAAACATCAAGGATTATGATCTTGTTATGACTTTGATCTTCGTCTGGAGTGTGGCAATGTATAATGTATAATATTGCCTATTGGCTCTACCTACCAACTCACCCACCACCAGTGGTGGAAGAAGTATTCAGATCTTTGACTTAAGTAAAAGAAGCAGTACCACAGTGTAAAAATACTTTGTTACATGTAAAAGTCCTGCATTCAAAATCTTACTTATGTCAAAGTACAAAAGTATTAGCATCAAAATATACTTAAAGTAGCAAAAGTAAAAGTAGTCATAATGCAGAATGAATCATATAATGCATTCATGTGTTCATCACTTTAATGTTGCAGCTGGTAAAGGTGGAGCTATTTTAAAAAAATATTTTAATGACTTTATATACTGTTGGGTAGCTTAACCTATGAAAATATATCATAATGTATTAGTTGATTTATAATTTGTATTAATAATCTAAATCTGTAAAGTAACTAGTAACTAAAGCTGTCAGATAAATGTACTGGAGTAAAAAGTACAATATTTCCCCCTGAAATATAGTGGAGTATAAGTATAAAGTAGTATGAAATGGAAATACTCAAGTAAAGTACAAGTACCTCTAAATTGTACTTAAGTACAGTGCTTGGGTAAATGTACTTAGTTACATTCCACCACTGCCCACCACAAGGATGAACAAAAATGTTTTCAGTGGTGAGTCTGTAATCAACAATTAAATGAATAAATAAAACACAAACCTGACAAGAAAACAATATATTGTATAGCAGAGGAGGAGCAATTAAGCATTTACATCAAATAACTGTTGATATAATGATGGGGAGAAGGTGTGGAAATGGATTTAAAAAAAGGTGTGATTATGTTGGCCATGGGCATGTAACTCGCAGTCCAAGTTCCAGTCTTACTAGTGCTCCTCCAGAGTTGTGCTAGATAGAGTGGCCCCCTGATGCCACAAGACCCCCCTCCCCACTACCGCCAGTCCCCCAGAACTGTCTGATTGAGACAGCCAGCCGCCAGAGACGGCACTCAGCTGATTGATTGTCTGTGAGCTCAGTGAAGACACTGTTCATTCAGAGCTGTCTGAGGTGGCACAGCAGGGAGAACTATAGGGAATGATGAGAAAGAGTGTAACTGCAGAGTGTGTGTCTTTAGTGAGTGAAGGCGGGTGATGCAGAGAATATTTCATTCAAAACTATTGTACATTTGAAAGTAGAGCATCCTTGCTGATCCTCATTCAACATAACTGACCAGCCAAAACAGGGAATCCGTGATATAATCAAGTTAAATTTAAGACTTTTTAAGGCCTGGTTAATACCAGTTAGGATAAAATCTAAGACCAATTTCACAACCAAAATCAACATAACAATGAAAACATTAGATCTACCAGCCTGCATGAAAGGGTTGACTTATCACTGGAAAAGCAGCACATCAAGAAACCTGCAACATATTTAAGAGTTCCTACGACTGAATTTCAGACTGCTATATTAAAATGGTATATTTAGCAGTAGTCCTTTATTAATCCCATTCTGGGCAATTTCTTTGTCACAAAAACAAGCAATGCAAGGCACAGTACCAAACACCAACAGGCCATACACAAACCATACAGAGCATAATACATATGCTATGTCTATATATGTCTAAACTAAGCAGACAGGTCAGGCAGAAATCCATTATGATCATTCCACAATCTGATCACACTGGGAACAAATGCCTGTGTAACCAAGACTAGATGTAATCTTGGATACTGGCTTTCTTTACGATCTTTCCAAGTGTGAGGTCGTTCTCTTTTGACTGGTTCCCTTTCCCTTTGACGGTAAAATTGAGAACATTAACAAGAAAACTATGATTTTATAAAATTGCAACACCTAGCTCTTTCTAACGTTTCTGTCCGCTGCCTCTGGGGTTCACAGAAAAACGTCTCATGGCAGAAAACAAAGAGCCGTGGTCAGTGACAGGACAGATCGATGGAAGAATCACTCGACCACCCCCATATCTCCTTCCCACATCTCAGATAACATCTCTGTTAACATCCCCACATACACATCAACACCACCTTAAATACTTAAAAGCTCTCTCTATCCACTCTACTTCCCTACCGCTTTCTTTCTAGCTGGGTCATTTCTGTCTAGGCCAACCTACTGCCCCCATTACATTCCCCCAGATTTTTAATTTTTCATTACCTTTTCACACCTGGTGAACACAATTCTCAAATCCATGGAAGAAATCAGTGTCAAAGCATTTCACTGTACTGTACGTAGTACATTGTATGATGACCACACGTGACAAATAAGCTTTGATTTCATTTCATTTGATGTTTCCATGATTCTAGAAACTGTATCTGTGTTGTCGACTGGTCCAGAGCCCAGACTGGTCCATACTGTGTCTTTTCATTAGACACAATAATTCCAAATACAACACTCTTAACCAATGATGAACAGTACTCATTATAACAGCAACAAAGACAAATTAGGGGTTAACATATTGGGTTGACGGTGAGGCGATTATACCTGTGGCCTCACCTGTCATCCTATGTGACTCCAGGATGGATGTGAACATTGCCTTTAATGCAAAGGTGATGAGGACAGATGAATGGTCACAAGAGGATGAGCCTGTGAGGAATCATTGGCAGAAAATGGGACGGGAATAGGAAAGAAGAGGAGGGGAGCCATTCTTTCAGCAAGAGATGATTAACTTAATCAGTATTGATGAACCCCATCAGAATTAATCTGAATGAGAATGAGACAAAGAAGTCAGCATCATGGTGAGGTCATCCTACTGCTACTACTCTGCCAGGATTGACAAACCCAATTCTGCCATCACATAAAGGCCACTCCAGTTCTGTCTTGGAAATTGCACCACAGCATTTGGTGTCCTGCTGTGGGCTCCACAATGTGTTATCACTGCCAATCAGGCAGAGTCTAATACCACTTTCAGACCAATGACCAGGGTCGGACCCTGCTTGACCCGGGTCGCCAAGCAGGGTTGGACAATGCGGGTTAACCCTTTCATACACAAAATCAACGTGGGTATAACCCGGTTCGGAGCTTGGTCTGAAAGGGGTATAAGAGATTCTAACTGAGGTCTAACTGATAGACTTGCTAATCACTACACAGCTGCTCTGTATTTACATACATGAGAGAGACGGTGAGAGAGAGCAAGAGCAAGAGAGTGTTTATGCATGAGAATGAGCAGGGTAAAGAGACAGTCTGCTTTGATTTGAGAGCAGGCCTAATTACAGCTAGGTATAATCAGTGTCCATTTAACCAACGATGATGATGACGATGACGAAGAAGAAGAAGAAAGTTGCTCATCAAATGTAGCTACTGGAACAAACAAAGATCAACGGGGGCTGTCACAGGCGCTTCTCTCTGTTTCTAAACATGGTTAACTGTAGCCACTCTTCTCCTGTTCAGGACAGCAGGGAAATCAAAGCCTGCAGTTCATCGCTCTTGCAATGCCCTTGAACTCTACAGACATCCAAAACTCTGCAGCCAGCTAGATTAAACAATTTAGTAAGGCGCCTTCCCTCACACTCAGGTGATCTAAATCACCATCTAAGCCCCCGCTATGGATATGAAAAATGATCATATTTATGAGGGCCAGCACAGAGCGGCAGCTCAGGTCGGAAACAAAGCTCTTGTCATTTGATAATGGGAACTCAATGTGTTACAGTCACTAATGCAATGTGTAGAGTGACATCTACTGGTACTCCAGGGAGCCACTTTATTTCTGACTGCCTAAACATTACTATCAGAAACAATGTTATCCATGAAAATGGTGCTTCAAAGAATAAAACAATCAGGAGTTATAAAAGCCTATTCAAAGATACACGCAAATTTGTTTCTTCTGAAAATAAGACTGTACCGTGTCAGAATGTCATCCTGTTTTCCACTTTGCAAACTGTATCTGAAGGGTTGCAGGCCATCGTGGTGAAGGTTCCTGCTTCTCATCCAAGCCTCATCCAGTGCCTCATCCAGTGCCTACTGGGGAAGTGCCTACTGACCCGAGGCTACACACCTAGAGCTAGATGAGCTTATTAGCTAGAGAGCTCACCATAGACTGATGTCCTGATTGTGTGCCTGGCTGTGGTAGGAGAAACATTTCAAGGATGCTGTACATACTTTATTTAAGGACTCATTTATGGACACTCTAGTCCTCAGTATGTAAGTCAGTTAGTTTGAGCACAAAGCTAAAGCATGGCCAGGCCCAATGAGTAACCAAACAAGTTAATAGGCAGAAGCTCCAAAAAGAGGAATGTTTTTTTGTTTCTTATTTGTTTCTATTGTGTTCTTTTCTTTTCACAATAAAAGCCCAGTTTTGTTCCACCTGGGGCCACCAATGCTTAAAATGTATGCAATCATGGTAGTCTAAGTTGCTTTCAATAAAGGTGTCCACCAAAAGGAATAGGTCATGTGAAACTACATCTCATCATTGGTAAAACATGAGTTACCTGGTAAGAGAGGCTTTCATTCAAAGGTTACTAGGTGACCTCAAGCTAAATGTTCACTGCTTCAAAGCACTATGATGCTGAATTAAGCACAATTAAACTTGCAGTTGTTGCTAACATTCGTCAATAATCTAGGCTACTCTGAAGCTATTACCATCACATTCTGTCACAATTACGATCCAATTATTGTATCACCTGATCACTCTGTAAACTAAAACACTCAAATAACACTCAAACAAATAGAAATAAGTGGTAGTAGGGTTTTGGTTAGGATATCTTGATAAAATAACACCACCTTATAAAGGATAATTCTGACCACAGTGAATGTCGAGCCCAGTTTCCAGCATGCCCTCTCTCTCTTCTAAATATTCATGCAGATTTTATCAGAGAAACAGATATCATGTGATTTATTTCCCTATGCCTCTAGATGCCGTTCACTTTCATTCAACTCCAACCTGAGATGGCAAACTAAGTGTAGTAACACTACGCCTCGCATAATAAAGCATTAAATAAAGTTTTGTGAATGAAAAGTAGTTCAATCCAAATCCATTTTAACATACATACATCCCACACACATACCACAAAAGAGTTCAACCACCCCCTGACGGGTGAAAAGCACAAAATCAAGCAGTTTATAAATTGTACCTCGACACATGTAGTCTATATGCTTAAATGTCCATCTGGATTAATATACATTGGACAAACTAAGCGTCAGCTGAAATTGAGAATAGCTGAACACAAAGCTGCCATTAGAAATGGGAATATGGATTACGCTATCGCTAGACATTATAGAGACCGAAATCATGGGTCTGCTGCATCTCTAAAGTTTATTGGGATAGAGAGAGTCCTACCCAGTCCAAGAGGAGGAAATATAGTCCAGAGACTTCTCAAACGGGAAGCTTACTGGATCTATACTTTGAATGCAATGGAACCACATGGACTTAACGAAACATCTGGCCTGAGCTCTTTTTTGTAACTTCTTGTACCTTTTGTAACTGTTCTTAATGTCCCTAATGCATGTTTCTTCTATACACAGGTAGGTGTAGGGAAAAGACAGAAACTCCCACCCCTGTCCACCCTCCCCCTTGATGCAGGGATAAATCTGTATAACTTTAAGAGCTGAGTAATTTTTGAGGATAATGTTACTGTATGTGATCTCAAATAGTATTTTTTTTATATCAGACACAACAGGTTATTCCTACCTGACATGTTTCGACGGTAGTACTTCCGTCTT
>CABFOS010044366.1:3730-20802 GCA_900660315.1 Diretmoides pauciradiatus | reverse complement strand
CCCCCCCCCAGGAGCTGATCGAGTATGTTGCATCAATGACCATAATTTCATAATTCTCTTGTGTAATTAATAGCGTGTGAAACCAGGCAGAGTGTATTACGTAGTGTTCATTTCCACTAAGCCGAATCAGTTTACGGTTGCTGACGGTGTAAGGTAATATCTATTGTCCTATGTGATTGTATAGCCTACTATATAACTGTGATTGTTGTTTGAGTGTAACATTGTTCTTAAAGTCCTAATTGTGAAATTAAATTCTTCAAAGGAGTACACGTTACAAGGCAGTGCGGGTGGAGCTGCCAGATCCAGATGTGAGCCGGGTTGTAGTCCGCCACCCAGATGCCCCTCCACCACCACCTATTTGCAGACACACACACACAAACAACACCTCCATCTACAGTCACTTGTCACTAAATTAGACATGGCAAGGAAAGTAGAAGTTGCCACAAGGGAGAAGAGTGACACTGTGGAGTGGCACCATGTCAGGAGGACTTGACTTAACTTAATGGATTGAGGAACATGAAGAGTTCAAGGTGTTGACTTGGCCTCCAAATTCTGCAGATCCACAAATCTCAAAATGTATTTTATTTTATTGTTATTGTGTTCCCAGTGCTCTTATTTCCATGATTGTATATTTTGTAAGCCATGTATATTGTGGTTAATAATGCCGTTTTCATGGGTCCTCATCCATCAGACTGCAGTCTTTTAATACTCTCATGACAATGAATTGTATCAGGGACCAGATCAAGAAGAGTATTCACTATAAATTGGATAAGTCCATACATTGTTGTAAGAAATCAAATGCTTTAATGGCATTTCCGTCTTAACAGTACAGTTGGTGTATAATCATCATTTTTCTTTTCATACAGCTTTCTCACTCAAATAAGTTGGCTATATAATTTTTAAGAAAGATAAAACATGAAACAAAAATATCGTCGTTTTTAAAACACTGCACTCTGGTATGATTAAGTACACTCTGCTCCACCAGTGTTGCAGAAGCTGTACTGCACCTTACAGTGTTTGCTTATGAGTCAAACTAAAGTGAACGATCTCTGACCCGTATTAAACATCTCCATAGATTTGTGTACGTTCCCCTGCATATTTTTAGGGAAGTTAAAGGTGCTGTCTCCGCCGGTTCATTTATGGCAACATTTTAAAATTCCGCGTATATCTGGAAAGTATTCAGTGACATAAGATATCTGACACATCAATGACGTAATTTGAGCATCTGTGTGAGGAGCAGGGGCCAAAAACAGGACAACCAATCCAATGAGAGCCCTTCACCTTTGATTGGACGTCCCATCTGTTTAAAATTGTTGTTGTCTCTGCAGTGCATGTTGTGGGGGCGTGGTTTCAGGGAGGGGGCGTGGTTTCAGGGGCCATCTCTGATTGGGGAGGGGGCGTTGCTTTGACCGTTGAAGCATTCAAAAAGAATTCTAAGTGCTGCTGAAGAGGCAGCGGCGGACACAGCACCTTTAATGAGACACAAAATTAAAAGCAAGAGTTACCCTTTGCCATTCTAACCTAATCAGCTTTAATAAAAGGGAATTCACCAATTCACTGTACCATTATACAGTAAACACTACACATTATCATTATCACACACTATAATCAATGTTCTTGCTGCTTTGAAAATAATTAATTTCCACAAGACCTCTACAAACTACAAACCACCATAGAGCTCATTTCACATGCATTTGTAGTGGGGCATTGAGAAGCAATAATAGATCCTCCATGTGCACAAACCATAGCAACTGTTTGTTGAAAATTGTGTAGCTTATTGAAACGTATTGAAGCTTATCATGTGTTGTGTGAATAATCCCAATTATTTTTACACAAAACCAAAGGTAACACAATCTTACAAAACAGACAGTGTGATTACAATAACAGTTGTGTAAATGTTCTGTACTGTATTTTACAAAAGGTCACAAAGGACAAAAGATCTGTCATAACAAATGTTGTATATTTTGGTGCAATAAAATGATTACGGTATTGGTACAATACTTATTGTATTAATTAGGTGCAATGGCATTGTTATCAAAACTGGGCCCATACGCCTTTCAAAGCAAAGAGCAACAGCCCTATTATTCTGATTGCAAACATCTTCAATATCACAACATTTCTGCAGCTGTCTTTGATTTCTGACCAAAACCGCCAGAAGTATGTTGTTGTGAAAAATGCCTTGTAAATGCAACTGAACAACATAATGTGGGTCTAGTCTCAACTAGGTTTAGTCCGTGGTTGCATCAGTTTCCTTTTTTCTTCTAAGAGAGCCCACTTCTCCTTTAAACCTGGAGAAATGAAAAGGAAAAGAGAATGCAAAATGACTCCCATATTCCCAAATTCAGTGGGTGGTCAGTGTGGAAGTGACCCTTCACTCACTTTTTTTATCTGAAGCAATCACGAAAATGGCATTAAGGCATTTCTGAAATGCAGCCACACCACATACTTCCTTAGTGTGGACGAAAAACAAGCATTTTCAACATTTTATTATATTGTTTTATATTTGTGTAAGTATGATTATCACGAGTCAACAAATAATGCAATCAACAAAAGTCAAAAATGGTTGATGATGTAATGAAAGTGCTAGAAATAAAATAACACAAAGACAACAGACAAAACAATATAAAGATAAGAAAGCAATATCTTCAATATTATTCTGTAACTAAAGATCTCTTAAAAATATGGCATAATTTTAAAGAATCTGTGCAGCATAATTTTAACATATATAAACATTATGATTGAAAGGTACTATAGCTTTTAGTCTTAATTGCACAGAAATAAAGTTTCCAAATTGCTATATTGATAAATCTTTTAGGCTACCAGGAATTGAAATCATCTTATCAATTATTGAATTCCGGGCTTCAAGCTTCTCCAATCATTCAAGAAGGAAAAGGATAGACAACTCCATCTATGCAAACCTCAAGGCTGACACATGAATGGATTGGGGGGAGGCAGTAGCTCTGTCTGTAGGACTTGGGTTGGGAACCGGAGTATTGCCGGCTCAAGTCCAGCACGGACCAATCAGACAGGGTTGGACTGGTAGCTGGAGAGGTGCCAGTTCACCTCCTGAGCACTGCCCAGGTGCCCTTGAGCAAGGCACCGGACCCCCCAACTGCTCGGGGGCCGTTAAGCGGCAGCCCCATCGCTCGGACATCTATCCATTAATGCATGTATATAGGTCCTGTGTTTGCATGTGTGTGTATTTCAGGGCCTGTGTGTGTAAAAAAATAACTGAGTGAAAAAATTGAAGTTCCCCTCTGGGGTTAATAAAAGTAGTTCTTCTGTTTGTTCCACTCATCTATATAAGTAACGAGGAATGATCAACCCTCCATAATCTTACTAATAAAGACACACGCCTGTCCATAGATCTCTAACCAAAGACTCACACGAATCACTGAATCACACGGATATGCTTTTGCCCTTTGAATATATGAGAACCATCTATTCTGCAGCAGGCACACCCACATCAAGATATCAGGGGGGTGGTGATGAGGATTGCTGGCTGCAATTAAACTACCTGCACATCATACTTATATTAAAAGTGAGGTGTGAAAAGTGTGTTTGTCTAAAAGCAAGGGTGTGAACCACAGTTTACATGGCCACATCCATGGCACTGAGATAGCAAAAGAATTCCACATGCCCCTGCACATTACTGTACTTCAGAGGTGAGCTGGCCTGCTGCAGCAGAACTTGACTGCCTCTCCTCATTTACCCACCCATCCCATTGTCTTCTGGAGAGAGTTCCCATTCCCCTGTCTCACCCTTCAGTGTCTGAACCTGTAGGAGATGGGCAGGAGCAGGTTATTCTTCTTCAGGGCCTGCACCCTGCTGAGTGTCTCCTGATCCAGGGCAATGTAGCAGCGGCGGGCATAGTCCAGCAGCTTCTCCTTGGATGGGTCAAACTCACCCACCTCTGCCACCTTCTCTGGGGCCACCAGTAGCAGCTCAGCAATTGGTGTGGTGGAAGCCACTGTGTTGCGGTCCACACCGTGGATCTGGAAGGCTTTGGACATGTTCTTCAGACGCTGGTAGGTTAGCAGGATCTTCTTGTAGCGGAACAACACTCCAGCAGCATCTTTCACTGAAGGACAAGAGTGAACAAGAAAGCAGACTTCAGCAAATGATAGATGTCATGATACGTAAGAGGATGATTGGAATGGAATAAAGTGTAGTGTGCAGGATCAGTAGCGGAGCGAGCGGGGGGGCAGAGGGCGTGGCTGCCCCAGGCCCACGGTTCTCTCCAGTTACAAAGGGGTCCACCTTGGGCCCAATCTGCCTGATTGAACATGCATTTTTGTTTACTTGAATATTTTGAATAAAGTTTGTTTGTGTGTCTTGATTGCGGGGGGAAATAAAAAGTCAGACTCAGACCACATCTGTGCGTGTGCACCTTTTCTGCAGAGCAGAGACGAGCCCCCATCACTGCCAAGGGGGTTCTCATCTTATGCAGCAAACAGCGCCAGCGGGGGAACACTGTGGCCTGTTTGAATTGTCATTGATTCCACACCCCTAGTACCCCTTAATCAGGCCTCTACCATTCGTGAGTCGATTTGGCTGCCAGGCCCAGGACGCGTCATCTTCTTGTCTTGTTGTGTGTTTTCTCTTTGACTTATGTAGTATGTAAGCTAGCTAGCCGTATTCTGTCTGTGTTGGCTAAAATGGGGGAAAAGTACAAGTCGGGCGCACTAAAGCATAAGGAACAAGAGCAGAGGAAGAATCTTCTGGCCTCATGTGTTCCACTCACAAACTTCTTCTCACTCTCAACAACTCAACCCTCCATGGCTGGCAAGTGTCCTGCTGCTAGCTCCACTACCCGCCAAGCAAGTGAAAATGTTAGCAAGGAGCACGCAGCTAGCTCCGCGCAGGTTAGCTGTGGTCAATATGCAGGAAAACATCATTGGTAAGTTGTTTGTTTGTTGCTGCTTGTGTTGTAGACCGCCGTGTCTGATTGGTTATTGTATTAATGGCAGGCCACATAATTGCTTGCACACTTGTAGTTTGTTGTCGTGTGTGGGTTGATTATGTGTGGCTTGATTGTGTAGGCTATATGGCTGTGTGGCTGTATGGGCATCCAACATCACTGAATGTCAAACTGTGTATTCATTTGCCGGGTTTGAGCAAATTATTGGTAAAATCCATGGGCGCCAACCATGGTTCTGAAATACCTGGATCTGTCTGGCATCTCCATACAGCCTACAGGCTGCATAAGGGCCCACTACAGGTCCTCGCCCGTTTGAATAGGCCTTGTATAGTGTTGTATACCACTGTTTCTATTTTATATTTGAATAGGCATTGCAGTGTTGTAGACTGTCATATCTATTTTATGTTTATGTTATTCCTGTGTAAGAAAGACATGGTACTGAGACACAGAAACCTGGCCTGTCTGCGTTCAGCACCACTGCCAATAGGCAGTCTGTCGCTGTCTGTGTGTGCCCCTGTCATAGTCTATCGGCGGTGGTGCTGAACCGTTTATCAATCGATGCACATAGAGCGCCGCGTGCTGTCCTCGGTACTGAAACATTTAAATGCGACTGGCAACCTGTTCTCTTTTTTTGTTCTCACAACAAGCATGTCTGACAAAGTGGCTTCACTGTATGATTTATTAGTTATAGGCTTGCTTGGCTCAATAAGTGACAATTTGTGTTTATGGATAGGATAGGATATATCAGCTATTTTACGGTTGTGAATTTTAAAATGACTTTATCAGGAGGGCCCCCCAAGAATGCTCCGCCCCCTCTGTGCTGAGAGTCTAGCTCCGCCCCTGTGCAGGATACATTGTTTTCTCATGTCGGTCAATGGTAAAGTCATGCCAGGTACATTTTAACTTTTGTTCCAGGATCTGTCTACTACTCTCACCTCTCTGCCGCTCCCTGGGGATTTGGAAGACCCGCCTTCTCTTCAATGGATGTCTGTTGCTGTTAATGGCCTCTGTCATTGCATCCTCCCCTGATATCATTTCCTCTTCATCAAGGTAGCCATCCTGCTCCAGGTACTCATCGGATTCTCCCAGGAGTGAAAGTGAATCTGAGGAGACAAGACATAAATATCTTGTCAGCAAGACCCACTAGATAAAAGCCACATGCAGCAACCTTCATTTTTCTATTTCTTCCCCCCAAAGTATCAAAAAGTATTGGCTTTAGGTCAAAATGGGTAATGGAAAGCTTATGCCATTGCCATTTAAGTAGTATTACCTGGAACTACGTTGCCATGTCCACTCATTTCATTCATGGTTGACCTGGGATTGCTGTTGCTGTTGCCACTGCTACCACTGGCTGTGGTACTGGTAGTGGTATGGCCTGACAGGAGGGCCTGGGACGGTGCAGAGTTGAACAAAGCATTCATAGAGGCAAGCTGACTGGCTATTGGGCTGGAACCATGGTTTTTGGGAGGCACCATCGTTGGAGGACCTGGCCTTCGTTGGATATACTGGCGCGGGGGGAAATGCTGAGAGTCTGACTTCTGTTGCTCTGTGAGGTAGAGATATACATGATGAGCGAGAGTAAAACTGTATGTGATCTAAGATGAGCTACAAAGCCTATGATGAAGAAGCTATACTCAAGCAGACCCAAACTATATCTAACTGTGGCGATAAATGCAGCAGTAAGCACACAAATATTTGTCTTTACCAGTAGGGTGATCTTCCTCTCTTCTTCCCCTCCAGTTGAATCGTCTAGACTCATAGCCTACAGAGAAAGAGAAACACAAAGAGTTCAAGTTTTCCCATGCTGACTTATTTCTCTTGCAAAAGTTATCTTTCCAATCAACGTCCTCTCAACCTCTTGTTGTACTGGTTCACCTTTCGTCCACCTTCTTTCCTCACCATTACTGTACTGGCTCTGACTCTGTCCCTGTCCCTGACTCTTTGTGGAAAAGATGAAACGGTCCAACTGGCAACGGAGGAAGTCCCTTTCCTCCTCCAGGTCCTCAATCCGTTTCTGAAGCCATGAGTTTTTCTCCAGAGAGATCTGCAGCTGGGTCCGCAGGTTGGTGATCAGCATGTATGAGTTGCTGGCTGGGGATGGGCCAGCAGGAGGGGCGGACTCTGAGGAGGACAGAGACAATTAAAGGTTGGGAAATTGCCATCACTGTATATCATGGATTTTAGTTAAGTGATGCAATAGTAATACCAATGAAAATGTATTTTAAAGTTGTGACTCTGACATTCACCTTCAAAATTCTGATCAGTCTGATTGAAAAACCCTTGCTGCTCAAAGTTGCTCTCCTCATAGGGGATAGCAATTTCATATGTCTCTTCGTTTTTTGGAGCTGAGGAGAAAATACGTACAATATGAATTACAATGTCATACTGAAAGACAGAACATTAGCCTTTATTTGGAGCTATTTAAAATCTTACTCTGCAGGTGGAGTGAGCCTGCGTGGCTCTTGGACGTGGAAGCAGCATCAGTCATGCTTCCGTCCTCCATCTCGTACTCTCCTCTTCACTGTGTGTGGAGAAATCATGCAGATTATGGTCTGAAATCATTGTCATTGGGTCATGCTTAGTTGAGCTCATAGGACTAGATAGTACCCGAGCTAGGACATTTACAGTTAATCCACAGATCAGCAAACAACTTTGTTGCATAAATATAGTGTAGCCCACTATACTGTATGCGCACTTCACCAGTAAGCTTCTATAACATGTGTAGGCAAACCAAAGCTAATGTTTATTATGTGATTTCCACACAGATGATGACAGTTATTATATCATGCACGAATACAATGAAACAGTTTAACTGCATTTCCAATCAACATTAGTTAGCAACTGCCTGGTAATCATGTGTTTACAGTGTTGGAAGCTTGCTTCAGGTGAAGATTAGCGACACTACCTTTCATCGTTAGCAAGAATTTAGCAGCGAAAATAAAATTACAATCCCAAACCTTTTGCTACATATTTCAATGTTTACTTCCGTCATTCAGAAATAGGACCTCTATGCCAGAATTACGTCGTAAAAGATATTGGTACGTACCACTTTACAGTTGTAATAACTTAATCGTGCACATGTAATAAGAGGTTATTACTCAGTCATACATCCATTTCACGCGTCCAATTGCTAGCTAACAAGCTAACAATAACCATCTGCTAGCTAACAAGCTAACAATAACAATTATCGCTATGTTTTCAAGTCATTACGTCACTTCCGGTCGTAATAAAATGAAGATACTGGCAGAAAAAAATGTACACATTGCAGAGAGTTTGTGGAATAAAGCTTTAAATAACATTCAATTTGGCATATTTGTGAATATATATTAAAATATATATTAAAATGACACTTTACGTCCGTAACACATTAATGTTAGTGTATTGATTAATACACAATAAAAATGGCTGATTTTTTAATTTTATTTTTTAAATTTATTAATTTTTTTTTTACAGTGGATCAGCTATGAGTTTTGCACCAATATTCAGCTTCGACATTCCGATTTTTTTTCCTTTTTCTCCTTTCTATGTAAATTTGCAAGACAGGTAGTGCAGGTGGTGTCAGGTGTCAGGTGTCATTGTTGACTCGTGGCTTGATAGAGTCGATCCAGACACATTCAAATTGCGAGATTCTCTTTTTTAAAGAGATTAACGTTTTAGATATTGAGCAAAACTGGGAAAACTGGTAAGTATTTTCGGATATATCTTTCGAAAACTTGTCTTTTTAATACGTTTGGCTTTGTTGTGTTTGTGTGTTTGGTCTGAGCTAAGGAAGTCTTCTGACACGCACAGGTGTGGCACCTGTTTGACTACTAATTCAATGCGGGGGTTCAGTAAAAAAACACAATCGTCTTTTTAACAAAGTGGAAGTAGTTTATTGGTTAAATAATACTTTTTCAAACTACTACATGAAAATATATTTTATTTTACTTATGAATCAGACATTTGGACAGAGGAGAAACAATACAAGTCGAAGGATATACGAGTAGTTGACTGATTATTTGACTCATAGCCTGAACCACAGTGAAGTATATTTTTCCTGTAAATTGATTTACAATGTCTGAGAAGAACAACAGACTGTAAAAACTGAACTATAGTGCCCCACCTTTGTGTCTCCCTTCCTCCCTCTGCAGCCATGGCCCCTAAGTATGACGGGTTGTCCCATTGTAAGCTGGCCCTGGTCTTTGCTGTGCTGATGGATCTGTTGGGTGTAGCATCCCTGCTGATAGGGGTCTTCGCCCCACTAGAGATCCAAGGGAGAGACTTTGGGGATTTACTGGTGTACTCAGGTGCTCTGCTGGTGCTGCTGTCCTTGGGAGGCTGGGTCATGTGGTACAGTGGAAACATCGAGGGTCTGACTTCTAAAAAGGAGTGGGGAACTGTGGGTGGAGCTGTGGACCGTCTTGCCCGCTCCCTGAGTCGCAGGATACGGATCCCCAGGACTCACAGCAGCCCATCATAAGGACTGGAAAGAGACTGAAGACACCACTACTGTTACAGGAGGGGCTGTCATTAACTGCTCTACCAGGCCCAAACTGCCTGGGGCAGAGGAGAGTCATTACTGGCATTCATCCTCTTTACAAACACTCTTGTGGATTTAACAGCTTGCTCAAAAAGGAAAACTGTCAGTGCCATTCAATGTCTTTTAGGCCACATAAACCTCTCAGGGAGAATTTGCACAATCTCTGTTCAAGCTGTATTATATTGACCTGCCACACAAAGACAATTGAAGGCTATTCAAAGTAAACTGAAATGTTGTAATATAACAGGCACCGTGTATTCAGATATGTTATGAAGATTAAAGAGATTCATTTACCATTATACTATTCTGTTTGGAGATTTCCTGAAGTGTTAGCCACTTAACTGAGTGAGAAAGTGTGTGTGTGTGTGTGTGTGTGGTCATGCCAGACTGGGGCAATGCCACTCAGAATGAAAGTTACTACATTAACGATTCCATGGATATTTAATGAAAATAATGATATTTACAAAAGTCACAACTGACAGCTGATCTCAACTGATTGTCTTTGCAAGAGGATGGAGTGCTGACATGGCATTAACATGTGCACAAATGTAGACATGTAACCACTCATAAATACTGCATAGGACACATATTTCTGATAGAACTTCTCTCATTTTACAAAAGATACAGTAATCAACTTAAAATATCATAAAACAAAAATTAAGACACCCAAAGTATTTCAAGACATCAAAAGAAAAACAGAGCAGATTAAGAAAATAAATAATGAGAACATAATAGTAATAGTTCAGAAGATGGGAGATCAGAGGCAAAACATACACACTGTTGCATAGAAATGGCAATTACGTGCAATTACACCACATGCAATGTTGAGTGTAGGATTTGAGTTAATACTCAAGGCAGAAGTTGCACAAACCACACTAAATATCAAATGACCCTATCCCCGATGTCGATGCAACATCAGGAGATAATAAGTGCCTGACTGTCCTAAAGCAGAGAGAAGACCTGTTCCAGTTCACAGTTAATGACAGCATGTTTACACTGCAGATCAAAAGTATGACAGAAAAACCTGGTGCCAACTTGATGAAATGAAGGTGTGAATGAGTATTTGTGTCTTTTTCAAGGTATCAGAGTTGTGACATTGCAGCTGAATGTGTTGTTAGTGTGATACTTATGGCAGTAATGTTAACAGTTAAGAGGGAGAACAAAGGACAAAAAATACAAGATATGAACAGCTGCATTACTGACCAATTCTACAGTGATGCTGTAAATCAGATTGAGGCACATGGTAAGGGGATTGTCTACTGTGGTATATAAGCACAGATAATTCACAAATATCACAAGTTGATGAAACTTTGTACCTTTAAGGTAAGTAGTGGTGTAGTGGGTCTTTATGCCTACCTAATGTTTTCATGACCAGAGGAGTCAAATCAACTTCCTGTGTATTGGCTGTACACAATGAATGAGATAAATAAGAGGGAAACATATATTTGATATATATTTCTATATACACTTCAGAGTATATTTTCATTGTTGCCACACCAATCTGGGAACCCAGAGGCTCAATCGCTCCGTCTAAGCCTCTGGGATCGCCAGCCACTAGTTTTGGGTTATCCGGTCTAGCCAGGATATCCGGCCGCCGATCATTTAGTTTTCAGTTTTTACGGTCATTTTTTATATCAAACCTTTGCCATATCCTGTCGGCAAGCAAACTATGGCGTCACGTTTGTCAAGCAAATACGTTAAACAAAGCAATAGCACTGAAAAACGGCCAGTGGATGCCCGGTCCCCGGAAGAGGAAGTCGCTATCTGCGGATCATATTTCATCCGATTGATTTGTTTAACGTAAGAGGAAGAGGAAGTCCGTTCTTCGGATCCGCTGGCTAGACCAGATGACCAGGAACTAGTGCCGGCGATAGTAGACTCTGGGTTCCGAGATTGTTGCCACACTGAACAGGAAGTTAGATCAGAGCACTATTTCCAGTGATTTCCCTTGCATGCTGGTGTATAATCTCTGTCTATTTCATCTTTAGCTAATTCCAGTATGCCAGATCCAGAGGCAGAGCAATGTCAGAGGGCGGGACTGGGCATAGAGGGGGAGGGACTCTGCCAGATGATCATGTGACTGCGTTCAGCCCGCTGAGGTGTTGCTTGTGATGACTCAGTCGATACGTCAGATGCGTCATCTCCTGGAGAGTAGGTGGATCAGTTAGGCATTTCGTACGCTCAGCGCTAGCTAACTCAGATGACTTTGATCCGATACATCAGACAGGTTTTAACAACTTGACATGCCAAAGGGATTGTACAGTCCTCCAACTCACCGATTCGGAAGTTGATGTAGCCCTCTCCTCCACTGAGGATGAGCTGAGAGGTAGTAACAATACTGCTGCCAAAGGTGTTCAAACAGTCTGCAGGGCAGAGAGGATTCAACAGGCATTACAATACAAATACAGCATTCAAGTGCACCCTAAAGGATAGACCTTCTTTCTAAGCTACTACACCTTGTAAATGTTTTAATGTTATGTTTATCAGATACTTACCAGGTGCAACAATGATGAATTTGACCGCTTGTCTGTGCCCATGGTAACACAGCTGGGCTGATGCAATAGAGCAGTATGGGATAGAAACCGCCTCTGATGCTGTGATAGGTCATTAGTGTAGTGAGTACATTCAAAACACAACAAAATTCAAGTATTCAGGTCATGCTGCTGGTAGCATAAAACTCACTTATAGACAACGGGATGGAGAAGATGGCACCACTTCCTGTGCCCACCCACAGACGCCCAGAGATGATTGTGAGAGAGGAGATCTGGAGAGGCGAGAGTGTCAGGAAGGCTGAGCCTAAAGAGAGAGAGGAATGTGCTTAGCCGAGTTTAGGAATGAGTTTAAAATTAAACTTGTTTGTTCACAAAACAAATCTAACTTTGCATTTGCCGATATTAAATCCAACAATCTGATAGCCCATTGACTACTTTTTATTTCCCTGACTCTGATAATGATTTCATTTTGATCTTTGGTGAGTACAAAGACATTAGAGCTGCTGTGAATTTGTTAATGTTCCAGTTCTGTAGCAGACAGAAGACAATTGATTGAATTTAATACAACAATGGATCAACACATTATTTTGAAACTGCCGTCAAAAAGGCAAAGCGGAACTTGCACAGCCTGCTAAAGCCAGAAAGACTTGGTTTACACATAAGGACACATAATTCACAAATATCACAGGTCTTTGTGCCTACCTAATGTTTTCGTGACCAGAGGAGTCAAATCAACTTCCTGCAGCGGTCTTCCTGTGGACCAATCAAACAGCCTGAGGAGTGGGTCAAGCCGGCAGGCCGTCCAAACACCACTTCCCCCAGCACACAGGAAACGTACCTGCTGCTCACTGCGCTCAGAGACTGGGAATGTTTGCTGTAAGGTGAGATAAGGAATAATAATGAACTCAAAGACAGCAAGACACAGTATATATAGTTGCTCACTTTCTGTTTCTTACCTGAACTTTCTGGCTCTCTATGTTAACCACATGAATCCGGTTCCAGTATCCCACCCACAAGTGGCCACCTTTTGCAAGGCAACAGCGAATGGGCTGCAAAGGAGTTGATCCAAGGCGCATTACCGTGTGTGACTGTAGATCCCAGCCACCTGCCAATCATTCTCATTAGTTGTCAGTTAATTCAGGGATATGTGAATCAGTTCAAATGTGGAGACAGATTGACGGAGACCAGTCAGATATTACTATAAAGAAAATAGAAAGCAATTACCTGAATTGTGTGAGAAAAAGGCTAATGTCCCATCAGCTAAGCCCGCTATGACCTGACCCTGGGAATACCTATGAAATTGAGATATGAGTCAATGGAAAATTTCATGTTCAGACTTGTACACTTTCTGAGAAAGATGAATGAGTAGTAGTTCCATCTTACAATTTGATTCCATCTACATTTATTGCTAATTCATAGGCAACCCCAACTAAAAAACAGCAGGACTCACATGAGTGAATGAATACCCTCTGAGAGGGAAGCAGACTGCAGACAGCGCCTCCTGCCTGTGGAGGATGAGTGTACCAGTATACTAAGAGAGTGAATGTGGGAGGGAGGGGGGTAAAGAAAGATAATGAGAAAGAAAGAAAGAAAGAATGTGTAAGAGGTCGTTTTGCCAAGTCTGTTATTCCAAGAGTGTTATTTATTCAAGTGAGTTGCTTACTCAGCAGACATTACCTTCCTTCCTGAGTTCCAATCCACACAGTTCCTGAGGTGTCACCTGACATGACAAGGCCAGACAGAATGCATCACAGGAAAGTAACCAGTATTGACTAAACATTTCCCCCCCCAGTAAATGATTAATTCTAGATGGTATTTGGGGATAATAAATCTAGAATATATTATGCGAGTTGTCTTTAGATGAGTAGGCAGCTGCTGCCCATGGTGCTGATGTTTGTAGCACTGACCCATGGGAGGCACGGCACAGATGCAGAGGGCAGGAGAGGTGGGAGGGAGGCTGAACTGATCCAGTACTGTATTGGATCGTGCTGGGTCAATCACTGTGATATCACTGCTGGAGGCAGGACCAGAAACCACCCACACAGAGCACTGGCAGAGGAGGAGGAGGGATATGGAGTTTGGAAAGCATGAAACAACTTGTCCCAGGGCAGGGTTGGTAATGACAGAATGGCATTGTACATGGTGATCAGAGTGTGACCAAAGGTGCTATTTAAGTAGGCTGATGACAGTCTTACCGTGGCCTCTCCTGAGATCTCTGGCGTGACTGCAACAGCACAGTTCAGCTGCAGAGAAGAAACAATGTTTGATTGTACTGTGGGTCTAATGTAAAGGCTGATTGAGTCGCCTTACTTTAGCCTACTGAATAGTGCGGTGGTGAGATCTACCTTAGCTGCGGCGTCTCTTTGATCCAGCAGTCTGAGCTGCACTAGAGCAGGCACATCTTTGGGCTCAGGCGCAAGTTCATGGGATTCCTACAATAGCAACATATAACTGGAAGGATATTCTTAGGACTGTGAAAAAAAATGTACATGAATGTGTCTGGGCGTGTTCAAGTCTGTGTCCTGATTAGCATTCATGTCCTGATGTTTATTCTTATTAGGGGGATGGAGGTAAGGTAAATGGTTTCCCCTTGCTCTGGTTGAGTGATAATATCGTGACAAAAGGGTATAGAGAGCCACGTGGAGCTGGTTTTTCTCCCCATTTTCCTGTATCACCCTCCTTCGTTCCCCCTCCCCCTCCCTGTGTGACTATGTGTGTGTGTCTAATACCTGTGTTTGTGACAGCGGCGTGCTCCAGCCATGTATCTGCCGTTTTCCCAGAGTTCCCCAAACGTGGGAGCGGATTTCCCTGTAGAGCTCCCTCCTCCTGACACGTGGTGAGAGAGCAGCAGGAGAAGCAGATCTACAGAGAAAGCTTCTGGCATTAATCTACTTGATTAAACCATTCAGAGTCATGCAGTAGTCGCAAACAATACTGATAACATAGAGGAGGGAACATGCGTACTCAGCCTGAGTCTGACTGACAGCCCGTAGTCGTGGAGACCCCAGAGGAGAGCGAGTGAGTGCTGGGGATGTTGGCAGGGCATATGCTGGACCAGGAGGTGACATTAAGGGGCCCTTGGACAGGCCAAACAAGCGGTTGAACCTGTAACAAAGACAGTTAGTACTGAACCTGCAACATCTGACTACAGCATATTACCATACAGTTGAACACTTACTTTCTCCAAACACTTGTCCTTTTCTCCTCTTGGAACTTCTCTTCTTTTGTCTCCCTATGAAAAAGACAACAAAGTAAATGAGACTGAAGGCAAAAACTTGATGCTCTATTATTCTTGTGTTACATTAAGCATTAAATTCAACAACTACAGAGCCAAAACTATGCAACTATTTTGAGTCAGTAGTACAGTACATAAAAAATAGTACCTGTAGTAGTTGTTTTGTGTCATTTTCTAATTTTAACCCCCGTTTTCCTTTTCAACCTTAGCAGTGATTCAGACTACACCACCACACATTTCACTGCACTTTTGCACCAGTAGAACTGTGTATGTAAATAAAACCCTTTGGACCCTTTTTTGAACCTAGTAAAGTTACCTAAGGTTCTGACTACGTCTCACTGCCTCCTGCAGCTCAAACAGACGCTCCTTGTATTGGTTCTTCTCCATGACCACACGAGCCATTTCAGAACGGGAGAAGCGGCGCATAGATGCAGGTAGGGAGGCCTGAGAGGAAATAGTTGGGTTACAAATGGAGTAAACACTTATCAGTTACAATCACTAAGCAGTCACTCAATTATCACATAGCTCTGTCGCTGCTATATTACTGTTGCACTACAGCAAAAATGCCGTCTTACATCAGGATCTTCAGACTGGCATGCTTCCAGTTCTTTCCGAAGTCTATGAAAAACAGAACACAGACATAATTTGTGTTACTACTCGCACACTTTTTTACTGAAAACACAACATTAGAAACATCTAAAACAATCTTCTGCACCTCTTAGTTTCTTCCTCCATCTCCTTCATCCGGCTCTCCAAACGAGAAACGGTTTCCTGAAGAGAAGTCACTTCCAGTTTAAGAGCTGAGCGGTCATTAGTCAGCTCCTCTACCCGAGATATCAAAGCCTTACGGGCTGCGTCCACCAACTCACTGAAAGAGGAAGGGAGCAGAGAATAGACACACAATGTAAGGTTGTGATTGAGAGTTTGTTCAGGGTGCTTGCAAGTTTCATCAAGGTAAATTTAAGACTTTTTAAAACCTATTTAATTCCAGTTAGAATGAGATATAAGACCAAAAGACCTAAAATAGTAACCTCTAAAATGTAACTTTAGAATTAAAATGCTATATTGAAATGTATAAAAAGCTTTTATTTAAGCCATTTAAGACTTTTCAGTAGTGTTTAAAATTGAGTAAACAGTTCACACAAATGACTGACTGTATTTTTGTTTTCTCTGTTCCTGATTTGGTGTCTACTGAAGGGTGAAGTGTGCAGAAAAATCCCCAACAGGCCCATAGAATCACACTGCACCAGTCATAGCAAGGTCTGAAGAACTAAATATAAGACTCACTGGGTGTGTTTTAGTTCCTCATACTGAGAAAGAATCTCCTCAAACTGGTCGCCACTGCCTAGATTTAAAAAACAAACAAAAAACACACACACACACACACATGTTACTGGCCTTTCCATGTGCTCTCCCTGAACAACTGTCTAAGTGAAATGTCACAAAACTTTGAACCACTGGCTCCTAAACAGGTAAACAATAAAATGTGGTCCCTTTTCTGACTGATTTACTTCATGATTCCTGGAGGAAAGACGCTGCTAATATGTACTAAGAAGCATAAAAAACAATGTGTGTAAATAGTATTCGATTTTGCATTTACAAAACAAATCCTGTCCCAGGCTGAGGACCACTGGTGTAAAACAGGAAGTAGAGCTTTATGAAACATAAGGCAGTATGTAGGATGTATTCACCTCTGACACTGGCTCCGTGGTCTACACTCTCCACGTAATCCCGACTCAGCTCGGACAGTTCTGAGAAGACAGAGTCGGTGTTGCGTAGCTCCCACTCCATGCTATCTTCTTCATCTTCCTCATCCTCCTTGTCGTCTCTCTCCTGCTTCTCTCCTCCCTGTCCCTCTTCTTCATTCTCTCCCTCTTTCTCTGCCATCTCCCTCATCTCGTCCTC